>JAMPIV010011007.1:600000-797442 GCA_024509875.1 Oreohelix idahoensis
GACAAACTGTCAACTATATTAGAGATACAAATGTGGTTATATAATAGCGATGAGAGAAGGCCAACTTTACGAGAAAAATATATGTGGTTATATGAGAACGAAAGACATTGACAAATAATTCAATTTAATTAAAATGACGCGATCCGATAGTGCCCAAAATCCCGTTACTGTACTTGCTCTTTCTGCATTTAAAATTGTGCCTACTTCTCTTTCACGTTCATTTCTTCTAGAACAAATTATACTGTAGTCGTCAGAATATTGTTGGGAGCCTCTCTCTGATACATCAGTTTGATATCTGTACAAAATAGGGGGAATGGCTGACTGCAGCTGCGACCATGTACCGATATATCGCATTTCGCATAATCCAAATAAATTTACATGTATTCTTTCCATTTCATACTTCAATGATCAGAGTGAATTATTACATTCCGTTTTGTGTGTGCTCTATTTAGAGCATAGATCAACCACAGCAGCTGATTCTCTTTCAGGAAGCTTGCACAAAAACAATAACGTGCTTTTGCAGCGATGGTTTTTGAAGCGATTTGTTTAACACCGTGAGGTTGCCAGCCCCTTGTATATTTCCCTCTTGCTATTTTCTAATTTTCGGTTACGCATAAGTGCTCTGACGTTCCAAGTTTTTATGGTCAAGGTATCTTTAATTTTGCTTACGGCAGCCTGCTGTGTCGAGTATCACATGTAGCATATGATGTTTCCTACCGGGCCAGTTTGGTTCATCTAGAACCCAAACGTCGTACTCATTTCTATGGACGCTGTTTTGACTCAGGACTGTATGGTAGTCAGTAAAATGGTGATTTTCCCTTGCCTTCCGTCGGCTTGTGTATGGGGAACGTTGTTACCTTTGGAGTAAAACCCTCACAGTCGAATCTCACCATGTAAAAAAAAAAAACCGCAATTTGAATGCTTGATTCAGGTTTCCTGCTAAGGGGAACAACTCCATAAAAAGCAGAAAGGAGAATGATGTTGCAGACAATGACGTGGGAAGAGACAGGTTAAATTTCGCCGGGTATCATAAAGCTTGAGATGTATTTTTGTGTGTAGATATTTGCCTTTCTCACAAAACTACACCACTTTGCCCTCAATGAAAATCATCAGATTTGGTCCACGGCTGCTCTCATTCCGTATTGACAGCTAACCCTTTATACTTAGAAGCCGTTTCAAATTCCGTTACAAAATGAACGCACCTGGCAGTAGAGCAGACACTTAACCTCGGAAATAAATCTCTACATAAGGAGAGACAGAAGAAAACCTGAACCACGAAGGCCAGAACGACTAGAGAGAGAGAGAACATAACAGATTTCAGCACAAACACAAAAAAAAAAAAAAGAAAAAAAAAAAAAAGAAAAAACAAACAACAACAATAAATGAAAACAAAAAACAAACACCTCCAGACTTAAAGACACAATGGAGATCAGCAGATCGTCAGGCCCACTTGACATACTTGCCAACTGTATCACGCTTAAATAGGTTCCAGTGTTTAAATATAAAGTTTAACACAGGTTCCAGCTTTTAAATACCCAAGAAATATTTTCACGGAAAATGGAAGACAAGACAGAATAATTAAAGCAAGATGTCAAAACTGGTAGTGCAGGGACTAACAAACTGTCACCACTACTCAACAAACTGTCACCACTACTTAAACATCAGAATACCAGGATGAAAACAAGACGACAATTGATAAATAGTATTGTTAAAGGTTGTTTGGTGGAAGATACTGGTGGGGGGGGGGGGGGGGGGGGGCAGCAAGATGATAATAAATGTTATTATTAACTTTCGCTGATGAAGGCAAATCAGCATGTGTCGGGCTTACGTATGGCCGACAGTTGTGTACTTATGCATATGTCAATATACGCGAATGTGTATAGGTTCTTGGCTAAACATCTACTGCACTCATGCACTACAGCAACACGCAGGAGTCAGGAAGTGGTGGAACTAGATTACCATTTTCAACGTTTATTAACGATAGACTCACGCAGACATCATGGGACGACATTTCACATCAGGTTACAGTTCACGACAAATCATAAAGCATCAACAGTTCACCATATCCTCATACAGCGTCAGTTATAACATATCCATGGAACAATCCCTTCAATAAACAGTACTTAAGTAAGCCATTATATACCAGGCTTAGAATCAATATGAATATATACTCTCTCTATCTTCAGTTGAATGCACCGTACATAATAAGTAAGCCGTAATATCCCTGGCTTAGAATCAATATGAATGTATACTCTCTCTATCTTCAGTTAAATGCACAGTACATAATAAGTAAGCCGTAATATCCCTGGCTTAGAATCAACATGAATGTATACTCTCTCTATATTCAGTTACGTGCATTCTCCAATTATCAAATATTCCTTTTCCAAAAGATTATATACTGGGACACACTAGCGAAATGGTAGGCGTCCATTTCCCAGCTCTGCCAGCAAAGTTCTGTCACGAAAAATCAGCTGCTCAAAACAGCTCAGTACAATTCATTCAAGCGCGAACTCGCAGCTTGAGATGTGAGCAGAATTCATCCGCCTTTCCCCCCAAAAACCTATCATAGAACATTCGGACAGTTTCCTAGTCCTATTTTTAAAAACAAACTAACAGCTAATCAGTAGAGCTGTGTTCAAAAATTACCAAGCATACAGCCCCCCGACTAAGAAAAATCTCTCAACACACAGAGCGTGTTTACTAGCGTGTACAAAAAATCCGACCTGTACATACAAGTCTTTAACACTTAACTCCCTTTAATAAAAATATGACTTAACAAGTATATTCCTACTAACTCTTTGCTATCAGTGACAAACGTATTCTGAAAAAGCGCAGTGAAAAAGAAATTGCACACCAGCTGAAAGAACGCACCGGCCACAGTGTTTTTCCTGGTAGATGTGTCAGAAGTATTCGCACTAGTCTTTTGTTGTTGCAAATTTCGGGATTTTTTCATCGGTACTTATGAATACGTATCACTATCTTAGATGTATAGATAACAGTAGATATTGAATAGAGTTCATCAAAATTTGCAGTCAAAATGATTTGTACAATACACTATACATTGCTGTAGTTAATAAATTATTACAATTATTAAATTTAGGAAGTTACACAGAATTTGAAAGGGACAAATGTTCCATTTCGCACAAATAATTATTTCTACGTTGGCCGATTAATCACCCAAGTCTATACGCCCTTTGATAATGATTCAGAGCTGGAATAAAAACAAAATGAATTGTTTATTATGAATTTTTTAACGCGTGTAGTGTTTTTTTAAATTTTTGTACATACCAAAGCAAAATTTGAAAAGACATCCTTACATTTACAAACAATCTTGTGTTAATCGCGCTATTTATAAATTAGTCAAATTTCGTTATGTTTGTTTTCTTTCATTTCTCCCATGTTAATTTTGAAGGGTTCCCTCCAAAAGACAGAAATATGTTCAACGTGGATTCCATCAACGAAATTTTGCTTCTGCGATATAATTTAAACGAAGTGTTGTTCGGTCAATTCCATAAATATTTAAAAGAAAATAGCGAAAGAAGATAATGTCCGTACACAAAATTAGATATATAAATAATAATTTTATCAATCTTGATTAATATGTGGAAAGCTAATTTTTGATGTTAAAATTATTTTAAAACATATATTTTAAAGGACATTTTATTTCAATTTTTGTTTTCTGCCTTTATAAAACTAGAACTAACTCTAGTCATCATAATCATGTATTAAAAGATTGAAATTAATAAGTCCTCTCTTTTTGGTCCTCTGTTATCCTCTTTTTTACTTCAAAATGTCCGGAAATGTCCTCTTTTTTGTGGAAAACGATATGGTCACCCAACTTTAATTTGCAATAGCCGGTGTTAGCGAAAATTTCAAGGTTGTGCAATTCTTTTTTGACCACTGACAAAAATGTATGCGCTCTAAATTGAGTGAATGTAAAACCGTGTTTGTTTCTTATTACTATGAATTTAATTATTATGTGTGTGTACGCAGCTCAATTTTCTACAGTGAATAAATAACTATTACACACATAAAGGTATGGTTAATATTAGACAAACATAAAGGTATGTTTTCAGGCACTCGTAAGAAATAAAGAAGTAGAACACTTGGACAACAGAAAAACAACAGACGTGAGTGGCTTACCCAGGGTTCGAACCCCGTACCTTCCGTACGACAACTCCGCCTAGCTATCAAGCGAATCACACTGACCCCACGGCCAGCTAGGCATCCCCAAAAAAAGATGCTTTACTGGCTATTTATCAGTAAGAAACACAAGATAACACCGGAAGTATACAGTGGGCAACTCAGCTCCTTAATGACGCAATCACTTCTGTTGTTCCTCTATTAACAGTATGTGTCAGTCCAAACAAGACAAAGACCTTGATACTGGGTCCAGTAAATAGTAGAAGACTAAAGGACAATAGTATAGAACAGTGGGTAGGTTTCTGGTAGTCTTCTACTATTTACTGGACCCAGTATCAAGGTCTTTGTCTTGTTTGGACTGACACATACTGTTAATAGAGGAACAACAGAAGTGATTGCGTCATTAAGGAGCTGAGTTGCCCACTGTATACTTCCGGTGTTATCTTGTGTTTCTTACTGATAAATAGCCAGTAAAGCATCTTTTTTTGGGGATGCCTAGCTGGCCGTGGGGTCAGTGTGATTCGCTTGATAGCTAGGCGGAGTTGTCGTACGGAAGGTACGGGGTTCGAACCCTGGGTAAGCCACTCACGTCTGTTGTTTTTCTGTTGTCCAAGTGTTCTACTTCTTTATTTCTTACGAGTGCCTGAAAACATACCTTTATGTTTGTCTAATATTAATTTACTGTTTACAGGCCTCGGGTTTCCCTTCCTTATGTGTTATAAAGGTATGGTTCAGGTACTCGTGAGAAATAATAAAGTAGAAAACTAGACAACAGAAAAACAACTGAAGTGAGTGGCTTACCGGAGAATCGAACCCAGGACCTTACTAACGGCACCACCGCCTAGCAACGGAAGCGAATCACACTATCCTCCCTGCCAACTAGGCACCAATTTCCTACACGCCTGATTTCATACCCCGTGTGCGGCCCCCCCCCCCCCCCCCCCCCCATACGCGCACAGCTGAGAGGGAAAATTAACAGCGTTTTAAATAAAGCATATATTTGATCCCGAGGCCCCTAAATGTTCGAGGCAATAGGGAAAAGTTTAGGGCTGCATTAGTGGAAAGACCGCTATTGCAAATGAAAATCTGTTTTTTTTTCCTTTTTCATCATCTATATTTATTCGCTAAAACCTTCAGTTTTATTTATCGATTTTAAACATTCACATTTTTTTAATTCCCATCCTAAATTTTAGTCGGCAAGCCAGCTTTAGGTGGGAAATTCATCTTATTAACAGAACAATTGGCGAGTCAGGTCAGAACAGAATAGAAAATGTGTCTGGTTCAATACCAACCACACATCATCATTTAGGTTTCAAAAGACGGCGTTCAATTATATGCATTCAGTTATTTCCCTTTGTAATTTTTCTTCAGTCATTTCCCCTTGTAATTTACTATTTTATGGCCTATTTAATCAATAGGTTCAAGAAGTCATCATATATAATTTTGTACACCATGAATTTAAATATGGAAATTGGCCTATGTTCTGGGTTATAAATACATAAATGTAAATGGCTTACGCATGTACAGGTTATTACCCGCCTAGTAAGGTATGATTTTTCTTCTAATGTCTGCTATGCTGTAATAGCAGGAATGCGGGTGCTTATCTACTGGTCTCGCTAGAACTTCTGGTGTGTAATACTGTTGTTTTCTTTTCATTATTATTTTGCCTGTAATATTCCTTTTCTCTCTGCTTTCTCTTTCGCCTTCCTTTTTCACGTTTCTTTTTCTTCTTCTCCTTTGCCGTCTTCCAACTTTTTCTATTTTATCTTCCATTTATGTTTCTTCTTCTTCTTCATCTGCACCCTTTCATTGCGACTTGTTTGGCAGCCTTTTTTTTTTAACCTACTCAGGGAGCTACACAATTTTATATTACCAAAACAAGAACTCGCATGTAACAACCAAAAGAAGAACTCGCATGTAACAACCAAAAGAAATGAGAATGACAAAGGAAGAATAAAAATATGAAAACAAATAAATAGTTTTACCCCCATACGATACCAGTTCAAGAAGTAGAAAAACAAACAAACAAACACAAAAACTACCAATTAAAAACAAACAAACGCCCAGTATATTCATTTGAAAGAAAGTCAATTGCAACAAAAAAAGATGGGAAAAGATACAATACAACATAACCTACTAATCCTCCAAAACGGAACAGGGTGTGACGGTATTGCCTCCCCTGCTTTGCAGTAGTGGTCCAACAGTGGCCAAAACTCAAGAGTATGTACGAGTACTATGGGCTTCAAAGGTATCCACCTTCACACAAGATTACTCTTGGCAGAGATGTAGATAGAAGGGTGATGACACTTCTATTACAAAGGGAGTCTTCACAAGATATTCAGAATAAGCGAGAACAATACTGCTTTGGCTGAGTATGTTAACTCTGTAATTCTGCCGACGCTTTTGTGAAGGATTTAAGCACTTATTACTTTCAGATCGTTTAAGCCCCCACCCCTGATTTACTCAGTGGAATTCTATTATTCTAGTATAGCTCTGTTTAGAGTGTGTGTAGCAAATTGACTGAGACAAACATGCCCGTAACTTTAAAATGATAAAATCGAAGTTAAATTTGTAACATTACAAATAACAAAATTTAATAATCACTTTAGGTTTTAACAATTGGAAAACAATTTGAATAGTTATGGGTCAAGAAAAGTTATCATCATGGTCTTTAAGGATCGTGAAGTGTTACAATAAGTTCAAGTGGCAGCATAGATTTGAACTTAGCTGCCAATGAGGGTTCTGCTCCTTCTTATGGATTGGTTCTTTTCACTCTGCTCACGCTCGTCTCTGATCAAGGTTGTTGGGGGTAGCTCGTTTCCCAGAAATGTCAAGGAGAGTCTACCACGTGGGTCCTTCGTCTTAGGCCACTGTTCCCTTCTTGTTCCAGAGATAGTACTTTCTGCTGGTACCACCAATAACTATGGTAAAAGAAGAGAACGAAACGCTGTTCTGAGTATGGCGTTTTCCGCCCCATAGTTATGGGTTCCTATCTTCCCATACCACCATCCCAATTACTCAGACTTTACCCTCGATGAGAATTAAATTTAATCCCTCGGGATAAGACTTTCTTTACATTTAAATAGAATAGCTTTCATAGTTACTTTATATTTAAATGAAAAGGTTAACAATACAGAAAGAGTCTGTTTCTTTCATCTCTACTGATTGAAAAGTGTTCACAATATAAATTGAATATGTTTTCATTTATGTTTGCACTGATTGAAAAGTTTGAAACTTCCATTACTTTAAAATGAATATTTTCACATAGACATATACACTGGTTAAAACTTACATTACTTTAAAAGTGGCTATGTTCATAGGGACATTTACACTGCTTTGAAAATGTAATTATACTTAGAATGTACATCATTTCTTTCATCTTTCCCTCCCTGCTCCATGGGAACCTGGAACTACTTTATGCTTTTAGTTCTCTTTACGAAACTATCAATAAAGCAATCACCACCCCGTGCAGTGGTGGTTCATGAATCATCATTCTATACGCTGAGGTTGCCAGCCTCAAATGACTTTGACATCCAATAGCGAGTTTCACACATTAAACTTCACATGGTAATATATCATCATGTGACGTATTCTTTCCAGAACGTTGTCTCCATTACAGCTGCTCTGAACGCATCACGATTCTGGGCAAGTCGACCTGCATCAGCCAAAGACAAGTTCAGACTCTCTGTGATGTCCTGGGTCCACCGTCGTCTAGGTCGACCCCTTCCCCTTTTTCCAGGGACCATGCCTTCCATCACTGTTTTTTTCCAGACTATTATGTCTTTTTATATGACCGAAAAATTTCAGCTTCCTTATTGCGATGGTATTTAGGAGCCAATGTTCCTGTACATTTAGTGAGTGCAGTACTTCTCTGTTGGTCTTTTTTTCTGTCCAGGGTATTCTCAACATCCTTCTGTAGCATTTCATTTCGAATGATGTAATCTTTTTTGCAACTGTTTTATTGAGTGTCCAAGTCTCGCAGCCGTATGTTGCTACTGGGAATATACATGCTCTGATCAGTTGTAACTTTGTTTCTTTGCTTGTGCCTTGCCATAGGTTTTTCATCTGTATTAGCTTATGTGAAGCAATTTCAAGTCTTCTTTTAATTTCTACTGCACAGTCGCCAGAGCTGTTAATGATTGATCCTAAGTATTCGAATTCATTGACACTTTCCAGTTCTTCGTTATCAATTTCAATTTCTGGTTTGGTCTTTACTTTGTCTGTTGTCAATACTTTGGTCTTCTTGGTGTTTAGGTATAGATTCTGGGCCTCGCTGTGTATTTTGGTGGACAGAAGTAATTGTTCAAGTCCTTCTGGGTTGGTCGATAGGAGGACTGGTAATATATACATATATATATATATGTTAGTTCACATGTTAGTAATAAAATATGAAATGTAAATCACAACTTACGCCAATCCTGACTCACAACCTTTTTGCTCAGATGAATAAAAGAGACTTGAATCGGCCTCTTACACGCGTCTCAGGTGTAATAAATTTTAACTTCAATTCCCTCTGACTCCACATTTTTCTTCAGTTTCCTAGTCCCGGTGTTCCTTATTAAAATGTAGAGATTTCCTGTGCTTTGTAAGTCTTATTTGGTTCTCCAATAAAAGGTCCGGTTAAAAAAAAGGAATTATGAATCTAGTCTTCACTCTGGAGAGGTCTGATGTTGTCTTGGCGAGCGTGAAATTCACAGTGAAATAAAACTGCGAAATAGTCAGACTATATTCCTATCTTCCCACGCATTGTTGTTATGAATCTAATCAGAAAGATCCAATCATTTCAAATCATGCAGATAAGGTGTGATATTTTCAAAATAGTCCCACGTGAAATAAGGTGCGTGCTTGCAAAGGTCACGTATTACCATATATGGACATCTGATGCCTTGCATACACTCTCACAGGCAGATCGGTAGACACACATGACAACATGGGTTAGCTGTAATACTTATTACTATATTAAAAAGTAATGTTGGTGTATCAAAGATGACCCGGAAGCGCTTATGTCACACTTGTCTGCCCACATGTGTCACACAGACAGTAATCTCGTTATCTGTCGTAAGAGTACGCAAAAACTCCGTGTCTGCCCATCTGGGTAACCAAACGAGTCGTCTTATCAGCGGTTCAATCTAAACACGCCGGCGACTATCTTATCTCAGTTGCTCACCGCAAGCCAGGATGACCGGGTAACAAACAGGTGACATCACAGAGAGGAGTGTCGAATGATTTGATAAAATCAAATATCTGCTACTTAGCAGAAAAATAACGACGAAATAAAGAAAGAAGGAAATAAAGTGTGATACTTGAGAGCACATAATAAAAATCAGTACCACAAATGTACCGATACTGCCGGAGAAAAACAAAGATCGATAGGGGCCGCCCCGTATTGTCACACAGGGTAAAGAAAGTTCAATCTAGGATCATGGAAGGGGATAAACTATAAGCACCATAGACATTAAACAGTACCACAACAAAATGTAGAAAAATTACAGCCTGGAAAAACCATTGCAATATGCTATATAGAATTATGAACACAATATACCCTAATTATAACCCACATGGGATTGAACCAGATATCCCCTGCACACGAGAAACACCAGTTTTCATGTGCATGGTCCAAAAACCAAAACCTAAAATAATTTTCCACAATCATTTGTACCCGTACGACACGAATTCTTTTACAGCAAAATTATTGTTAAGAAAATTTATTTGTAAAGACATGCTATAAACAAATTTCAAAATATCGAATCAAAGTAAGATAACCATAAAAATAAAATTCAAATCCGAAGCTAATATAAAGTTTACTCAAGTGTTTTTTTATTTTTTTATCGTTACATTTCCTGGTATGCGCCTATGTTCGTTTCGTATTGTATCGATAAATATCATACGCATATAACAATTTAAACGTTTATTTATTTATTGCACAATTTCTCGCGAAACCAATGGGGATGAATTGCGGAACCCGTGTTCCGCGTAACTGTGGTTGGGACATACTGCTTTAAAGTTTTGCCCAGTTTATGAAGCGGTTTCATATTATATATTAACTTGGAATCTTAGCATTCCATTACTTGAAATGATGGTTGTATCAGATGATCATTTGTTGTTTTTATAGAAAATTGTGTTTTGCCCGTGACATATTCACAAGCTTTCATAAATGGGTGATTGCGCTGAATAGACGAATTGAAATTGTATGACAAGATCGCAAATGTAGAACAAATGAAAAGAACCAGACACCTACCATTAGACAAGTGATAACCTTCAGACTCCGCACGGGCCACAACAGATTTGGATATCATCTATTAAAAAAGCTAAAGATAGGAAGTACCGATGAGTATAACTGTGGTACTGAAAAAATGACTGCTGAACATCTGCTTCAAAGATGTCCAAAATAAGAGGAACATAGAAAGCTCGTATGGCCGTCACAGAAAAAAAAAACTCCACATGGAGATGCAAATAGCCTCAAGTTGACCATTGTTTTCTTTGAAAATATTCAAGTAGACGTCTGAGACTGTACGAAGGAGAAGAAGGATACAATTAGACCAATGGTTCCCACATTCTATCGGGCCGTTGTCCCTTTAGTTCCCTAAACTCAGCTTCGTTTTTCACCTACTAAGAAAGATTATAAAAATAAAATTCACAACAGTAACAATTAATTTACTCATTTATTTATAATCCAGTTAAAAGTTGTCAGTGTATTGTATTCAACAAAAATCAATGAATGTAATCCATTAATATCAGCTGTTCAAAGTCGGAAAATCATTTAACAAGAATCTTAAATATCACATGAAGCAACTACTTCACTGTTTGCGATTGTAATGCGAAGGATAGGCGTGATGAAGTGATACCAGTTTCTGAATGTCTAAAATCACTTGGCAGTGAGTCTTAAATCACCACGTTTAGTCATCTGGAGCTGATATATGTGCTTGGAGGGAAGTTTGAACATTAAAGCCACATTCCACCAAATATGATGTTGGAAATGCAACAAGGAGCATCTGAACCACTGTCCGTAATTGTGACAGAAGTATGTAAATATATTACATGATATCTTCACGTTTTTGCTTCCACCTGTTTTCCACCTTTTCTTCCTTATTAGTTATGCACGTTTGGTTAACGCAGCACCCCAAACTTCGATTCATTCATCTGTCTCACTCATAATTTAGCCACGCATAATTTTTTTCTTTTCTCTATTGTCTTACAGGCACTAGGAATGTTTAATATCAGACCGTTTCACGTGTAGAGATAGGGGACGGGTCGTATATTTGTAGAATCAAGAGCGATAATTCAAAAGTTGTACCTTTTGATAGATGCACGTAGAAAGAGAAAAGGGGAGATAATCAATCACAGCCCCCCCCCCCCCCCCTTTCCCCCGTCATCGTTCGTTCCTGAATGTAATTGGCTACAGATGAGCGGAGATCAAAAGACAGTTTGCTCGCTACTGGGGTCTGGCGGTCGGCAAAAGGTGGCAAAATTAACTTTGATTCAAAATTTGACCATGGAATTCCCCAAAGGTGTTATGTATCACACTGGTCAGCGACGTTTTGTCTATTTCATATATATATATATATATATATATATATATATATATATATATATATATATATATATATATATATATATATATATATATATATATATATATATATATATATATATATATATTCCAGCTTTCAAACTCAGTTTATCTAGTACCCACAAATTTTCTGACGTCTAGCTTCGATATTCTAGATCCATTATAACTGTGGAATTTCTTAGTTTTTTCGATTGGAGATAGTCATTTTGTGTTGCGGTAAATATTTATAATAGCCTCTTGAGTGATTTAATTGTTAAGTCCGGCATTATACAGTATTTCACTAAGATTTTTCTGTGTTGAGTGATTTAATTTTTAAAGTCCGTCATGATATTTCACTAGGATTTTTGTGCTAATTGACTAGCGAATTAAAACAACATAGAGCTAACTTTTTAATTTAATTACTTGCTATTAACTAGTAAGAGATATTTTGGTCAACTAGTAAATGCACTATTCATTATGAGTACTGACGAAATAAATATTTATTTCTAATTCATTATGAGCAATTTTATAAATGAATAGCGCTTATTTCACGGGGTTTTTGTGAAACGATAAATAAGATATACACTTGTGTTTTTCTAATTTAAATTTAATAGCCGAGTGGATATTAAATTATACCTCTACGCGGGTTATTTTTAGGATAGAATACTGATTGTGGTTAAATGTTGCATTCATCTTCCTATAATTCTAGCACGGGTCACAACCCAAAAACCTACCAGCGGCTTCAATATAAATCTGAGAAAACGGGTCTAAGTACAATAGGCGCCAAACAAACATTCTTATGCACCCAGCGGGTCTTTGAGGTTTACCTGTTCGGCTCTCTTGGTTTACCCAGAAAGAGAGAGAGAGTACCAACAAAAGACAATAAGAATAATTGTAACTGGACCTATAGCTATCCAGATTTCCTTTTTCCATCTACATTCAGCCCGCTGTGGCGAAGAATAGCAAATTTAACATTACCTGCCTACCGACCACTTGTGTTGTGGCGAGGATTTATCCTGAAGAAAAGATTTATCTACCTGACATTCTATTTTACTATCGAATATTTCAAGCTACTGTACACTGTGACTATTTTGATCTCGAAGTTGTGTTTCATACCTGGACTAATTGCTGTGACATGAACAGAGTCAATAAAACAAAATAACAAAATAGGCGTTCATCAAATAAGAGGATTAAACAGTCATTTGAGGAACTGGGGCTTATCTTGCCAAAAGAACCGACACTGAATCTGTTACCTGGAGCATGGAGATATGTTCAAGCTGTTGTCAAACACTTATTCGGTAAGCGAGAATGAAATGTGATCACATGTTTGTCAGAGCGAGTGAAAGCAGGGATGAATAATTCTTATATTGTATAACTAATATACTCACTTTGTTTCTTTCTTCTTATGTTTGCAAATACTGTTCATTTTTTTACAGAATAGACTAACTAGAAACTCTGTTCTTTACAGTATAGTCAAATTCTATACCATAGCGCTAATCTTTTGACCTTTTGGGGGTTAATTAACTTCTTCTTGTGGGAACTTGTCTCAACAGAGGCGATTGCGCTTATGTGTCTATTCTTTTATTAATTCTGTAACCTATGATTTTTAAATTCTGATATTTTGATAATAACTGTTGTGAAGTTTCTTTATGGTAAATAAAAGTAACATAAAACTTAATTACCTGTATCGGTCAGCTCGTCCCAATATCCCTATTCCATAAATATAGTTTCACGTTTGTGCGTCTAATTGTCGTCACTTATCTCTGTGTGTGTGTGTATGTGAGTGGTTGATATATATTAATATAAAGAAAGAGATATACTGTCTGATCAACAAATTTCTGTTGTAGAGATAGGCTGGACTAGAGTATCTTCTCAATCCAGGGACAGACTCTACCTTTCACCATTTCATTCGTGAAATCTATTTCTTTACCTTACCTCTCACTGAGTTACCACCTTTTTCAGTTCTATTCAGACGGGACCAAAATACTCGTATATCTTAAATACCTATCTAAAATCTACGACAGTAATGCAGAATTCGATCATAAATTTCTTTCTGAAACCAAATACTCTAGGTAGTCAATCGTAAATAAGCAGACAATGCGCTCAGACAAGTTCACCTCCATCGCCTCCTGCAGTCCCCTTGCCTCTTGGTGCCCAAGTAGATAATTCCACCGACCCCCAGGGGGTGATATCACCCACTTTGAGAAACACTGCATTAGACCAAGAAGTGGGGAGCAGACACTGATGTTGGATAAGACATACACTGATATTGGATAAGACATACACTGATGTTGGATAAGACATACACTGATGTTGGATAAGACATACACTGATGTTGGATAAGACATACACTGATGTTGGATAAGACATACATTGATGTTGGATAAGACAGACACTGATGTTGGATAAGACATACACTGATGTTGGATAAAACAGACACTAATGTTGGATAAGACATACACTGATGTTGGATAAGACATACACTAATGTTGGATAAGACAGACACTGATGTTGGATAAGACAGACACTGATGTTGGATAAGACAGACACTGATGTTGGATAAGACAGACACTGATGTTGGATAAGACAGACACTGATGTTAGATAAGACAGACACTGATGTTGGATAAGACAGACACTGATGTTGGATAAGACAGACACTGATGTTGGATAAGACATACACTGATGTTGGATAAGACATACACTGATGTTGGATAAGACACACTGATTTTGGATAAGACAGACACTGATGTTGGATAAGACATACACTGATGTTGGATAAGACATACACTGATGATGGATAAGACATGCACTGATGTTGGATAATACAGACACTGATGTTAGATAAGACATACACCGATGTTGGATAAGACATACACTGAATTTGGATAAGACATACACTGATGTTGGATAAGACATACACTGATGTTGGATAAGACATACACTGATGTTGGATAAGACATACACTGATGTTGGATAAGACAGACACTGATGTTGGATAAGACGGACACTGATGTTGGATAAGGCAGACACTGGGGAGACTAGGTGATAGATTTAGAAGGTTGTTCTGGTTCTGGAATTCCCAGGGTAAGGGAAATAGAAGGAGACCGATAAAACTCACGGAGAATGGACTTTGAGGCAGACATGACCGGGATAAAGAAGGCACGGAAGGAATAAGAACGGATGGCACAGGATATGAAGACCTGGCGTGAATTTCTTGAAGGCCGATGCTTCACGGGGAGCTGGCGTATAATGAATGAATTATGGAATGTCGAATTGAAAGATCCGTTGTAGATCATTCTGGCGGTTCCCTTGTTGTAGATCATTCTGGCGGTTCCCTTGTTGTAGATCATTCTGGCAGTTCCCTTGTTGTAGATCATTCTGGCGGTTCCCTTGCTGTAGATCATTCTGGCGGTTCCCTTGTTGTAGATCATTCTGGCGGTTCCCTTGTTGTAGATTATTCTGGCGGTTCCCTTGTTGTAGATCATTCTGGCGGTTCCCTTGTTATAGATCATTCTGGCGGTTCCCTTGTTGTAGATCATTCTGGCGGTTCCCTTGTTGTAGATTATACTCGAGGATCCGTTATTGTAGATCATACTCGAGAATCAGTTGTTGTAGATCATACTCGAGGATCCGTTAATGTAGATCATGCTCGAGGATCCATTGTTGTAGATCATACTCGAGGATCCGTTATTGTAGATCATACTCGAGGATCCGTTATTGTAGATCATACTCGAAGATCAGTTATTGTAGATCATTCTCGAGGATCCGTTGTTGTTGATCATCCTCGAGGATCAGTTGTTGTAGATCATACTCGAGGATCAGTTGTTGTAGATCATATTCGAGGATCCGTTGTTGTAGATCATACTCGAGGATCCGTTGTTGTAGATCGTACTGGAGGATCAGTTGTTGTAGATCATACTCGAGGATCCGTTGTTGTAGATCATACTCGAGGATCCGTTGTTGTAGATCATACTCTAGGATCCGTTGTTGTAGATCGTACTGGAGGATTCGTTGTTGTGGATCATACTCGAGGATCCGTTGTTGTAAATCATACTCGAGGATCCGTTGTTGTAGATCATACTCGATGATCAGTTATTGTAGATCATGCTCGAGGATCCGTTGTTGTAGATCATACTCGAGGATTCGTTGTTGTAGATCATACTCGATGATCAGTTATTGTAGATCATGCTCGAGGATCCGTTGTTGTAAATCATACTCGAGGATTCGTTGTTGTAGATCATACTCGAGGATTCGTTGTTGTAGATCATACTGGAGGATTCGTTGTTGTAGATCGTACTGGAGGATCAGTTGTTGTAACACTGGATCCATTTTAATAGCCGGATAATTACAAAATGTAACGAGACTGTGCGATAAGGCTGGCAAGCTCATCATGGAATTAACGGCTACAGAAACCAGAATTGCAAGAGCATATAAAGTGTTTTGGTGCAGACGTCTTGCAAGGGGCCAGCTGTAGTGATGGTATAATAATAATACTAATATAACAGATATGACGTTTCTCTTCCAATTCAGCGGTTAATCTCATTTTTTTCTCATTCTCCTCAGACTCAATCCGTTTTTGATCTGCCTCAAATTGAAGTTTTTCTAGTCTCTATTCTCACCTTTCCTGTCGTTCAGTTTTTTTACAAAACCTATGTTTTTACACTGTGGTGTCTATTGTCTTGTTGAATATTTGATCGCAGTTATCATCGTAATTCTTTACGACATTCCATTTTAGTTTCACATTTTATTTTAGTTGGATTTCTGCGAACGTCTTCGTTTGTCTTGAATATCGTGTCGTGTCAGTATTGTGCTATTGTCTGTCACGTTATTGATTTCACACCATTACATGTTATAAATTACATTATTAATTATAAATATTATTGCCTATTATATAAATTGATTTTACCGTTCTAGAACAGGAACGAAGACCACTAGTTGTAGTAACACTATTAAATAGTATTATTACATAATAATATTGAATAATGGCTACCTTAGACTATTTCATTAAGCAAGCAAAAGCTCTTCAGATGGCTCCTGATGAAGCAAAAGCATTTGCACTTGCAGAATATAAAAAAGCTCAAGAAATAGAAGCCGAACAGAGAAAGTTAGAAACTTTAAGACTAGAAAAACTTCAATTTGAGGCAGATCAAAAACGGATTGAGTCTGAGGAGAATGAGAAAAAAATGAGATTAACTGCTGAGGAGGATGAAAAGAAGAGGAAATTTATAGCTGAGGAAGAGGAGAAAAAAATGAGATTGGCCGCTGAATTAGAAGAGAAACGATTTCAGCGAGAGGCAGAACAGAAGCAAAGGGAGGCTGAAGAAAGACTTAAGATTGAGATGGAAAATAAACAAAAAGAAATGGAAGAGAGGAGATTAATAGCTGAACAAAATGTAAAACGACTTCAGCTTGAGATGGAAGAGAATGAAAAAAAAAACGACAGCATGAACTGAAATTAGCAGTCAGAATATGAGAGACTTAGGTTAACTCAGGAATCTAATTCTCAGAGAACTTTTGAAAGCCAAACTTCATCCAGACAGGATCATTTTAAGGAAATTCACCTTAAATTACCAAAATTTAATCCCCCGTCTGATGACGTAATATTCTTCCTAGATAGGTTTGAGGCCACTTGTGGGTCTTATAACGTGGATAAAGCGCTATACTGTACATATTTATCCAGATTACTTACAGGGGATGCATTAGCAGTTTATCATACCACCAGCATTGGTGAGAAAAATGACTATAATGCTCTTAGAGCGGCACTTCTGCAAAAATTCCAAATGACAGAAGACGAATATCGATTAAAATTTCATACATTACTACCTCAATCTGGCAGAAATTTCAGTGATTTTCTGTCACAGATACGACTAACATTAGAAAGATGGATCGAATTATCCAAAATTGAAAAGTCGTATGAAGGTCTCTTTGATTTACTGATGCGCGATAAGGTACTATCGTCTGTAAATCCTACATTTCTCGCATTTGTACACGAACGGAAACCTTTATCAATGAAAAACTTAGAAGAACATGCAAAAAACTTTTGCACTGCTCACCCAACCATGGATCTAAGTAATGCACAGATTAAGAGTGAATTGCCTGTTGCTTTTGCAGCACAACAAAACAATTTTTCACGTAATCGCTCTTTTAGTGCTGACAGATATGTCAATAAGGGAAATAATGACAATTTTAACAATGGTAATTTTTACAAAGGGAAGCAATTCCAACAATCTGCTCCATTTAATGTTTCTTGGAACCAAGCTCACAGATCGCGAGATTTTGGTAACAATTATTTTAAAAATAATCAAGGACATTATAATAGACAAAACTGGAGATCAAAATCTCAGGGTCCGCAAAACAGACAAGGTTCTTGGAATAAAAATGTTAAAGAACATCATAACTTTAATTATACAAATTATCGGACGTATCCAAATTTTAACTCTAGCAGAAATGACAATTGTAGCAATTTTAATGACAAAAATCACAATCGATCGCGCCGACGAGATAGATCGTCGAGTAATACAGGTAGACATTCTAATGTTGCTTTTACTGATACACAGGCTAACATTGAACAGGGTAAAGGAGCTGAAACTCATAATGCTATGTGTTGTTCTCTTGATTGTACCCAAGTCAAAGATTGTTCAGAATGCTCTACTCTTTTCCAGCCCAAGGCGATCACGACGCTGCGTTGCGGTCATACTTTGCCTAGTCTACCTGCAGTCTGCATGGCCACTCCTGCGTCAGTACACCAGGGACAGGGCTTTTTAAGTTTAACAGAGGATTTGTTAACAATATTTCATGCTCTCTTTTATTCGACTCAGGTTGTACCACTGTGGGCGTCCGGACTTCGCTGATCGACCCTAGTTGTGCGACGGGCAGGGTTGTGAAATGTGTGACGTTTGGCGGAATTGTGGAAACATTTCCCACAGCCATTATAACACTTCATACACCATTTTTTTCAGGACAGATCCAGGCTTGTCTTCTTCCAAATCCAATTTGTGATTTAATAATTGGTCGCATACATGGTATTAAAGAGTGTTCACCTCAACAAATTGCTGAATGGGAAGAGCGACATATTCAAACTGCAAATGCAGTAGTGACTAGAGCGCAAGCTACTAATATGTCGCATGATACACCTATTGAACCTACAGTTCATACCACTTGTGATGATGATGCTCCTATTTCACGGGAGTTGTTTGCAACATTACAAAAAAGTGATGATTCATTAAAAAAATTTTTTCAGTATGTGAACAAAAAGAATACCAGCAACAAACTTGCAAAATCTAGACATGACTTTATACTTAAAAATGGGATTTTGGTTAGAGTAATACGGGAAAAGGATTCATCCTTATGTTTTCAGATTCTAGTCCCATCCTGTATGAGATCTCGTATATTACGACATGCGCATGACTCGCAATGTGTGGGCCATATGGGTTTTTCGCGTACCAAATCCAGAGTGCTTTCTGCATTCTACTGGCCAGACGTTCATAGAGATGTTACTCTCTATTGTCGGTCCTGTTTGATATGTCAAAAAGTTAAGGTACGGGGTCCATTTCATGCGGCTCCTATTCAAGCTGCGGACATCCCGATTAGACCATTTGATAAAATGGCTATAGACATTATTGGTCCAATGCTTCCATCTGCTAGAGGGCATACGCATATTCTTACGTGCATTGATATGTGCACTCGTTGGCCTGAAGCCATCCCTCTCAAGAACATTTCATCTGCCAGTGTAGCAGAGGCATTGATGTTAATCTTCTCACGCATTGGTTTTCCACGGAAAATCTTGTCGGATCATGGGGTTCAGTTCATTTCTGAATCCATGTCTCAAGTTATGAAGACATTAGGTATAGACAGATCTCTTAGTTCTATTTATCATCCGATGTCAAATGGGTTAATTGAGCGTCTCAATAGGACACTCAAGCAGTTGTTGGGTAAGATGACTCAAGACCATCCCCAAGACTGGGATCGGGTCCTACCCGCTTGTCTCTTTGCGTATCGCGAAGTACAAAATCAAGCCACGGGGTTTTCTCCATTCCAGCTTGTTTTTGGCATGCAACCACGCGGTCCGATGTCGTTAATTCACGACTTATTGGTTGATGAGAATATTGAAGAGGAAACTAAATCATCCTATGAGTATGTGATCTCTCTTAGAAAGAGAATCATAGATGCTTGTAGACTAGCTACTGCATCATCCAAACAAGCCAAAGAAAAAGCTCGTCTATTTGCAAACAAGTATAGACGTCTTCGCCAGCTTATTCCTGGTGATGAAGCTTTTGTCTTACTACCTGCGCATAACAATCGTCTTTTAATTACCTGGAGAGGTCCTTTCAGGATCATCTCAAGAATATCTGATGTCGACTACATCGTTGATGTTAATGGTAAACATAAAACCTTCCACATTAATATGTTGAAGGAGTATTACTCACGTCCTGATTATCTACAGTCAGTGTTTCAGGCAACTGACGATCCTACACCTCCTATTCAACACTATTCTAGTTTGTCAGTCATCCAAGAAGAAGAATCTTCTTTCGATGATGTACAACTACCAATACCAGTTGTACCACTCCATTCCACTGAGAAATGGAATGATGTTACTATCTCATCTACTCTTTCGGCTGATCAACGTCAGCAAGTCTCTAATATTCTACATACGTATGAGGATGTCCTCACTGACATCCCAGGTCATACGTCAGTCATCCAACATGACATTATTCTGACTGACGATACACCTATTCGAGTTCGTCCATATCCTATCCCTTTACACTTCCGTGATAAGGTTGATAAGGAATTGGATGAGATGCTTCAATTAAATATAACTGAACCATCTTCATCACCATATTCTTCTTCTATGGTAATCATTAGGAAGAAGGACAACAACATACGTCTTTGCGTAGATTACAGGAAATTAAACAAAGTTACAAAATTCGATGCGGAACCGTTACCTCTTTTAGACGACTTATTGGAGAAATTATCTCATGCCACATTCTTTTCGAAATTTGACCTTTCAAAGGGTTATTGGCAAGTGCCACTCACTACTAAAGCAAAGCCATTCACCGCTTTCTCGACGCCACGGGGTCTTTTTCAATGGAATTTTATGCCATTCGGATTAATGAATGCGCCAGCTACCTTTGTACGCATGATGCGCCGCATATTGTCTCATCGTCCCGATGTCATTACTTATATAGATGACATCTGTCTTTTCAGTGACTCTTGGGATGAACATATTCAGGGTTTAAAATCTTTACTTTCTACCTTACGGGATTATAACTTAACAGCGAAACCTTCAAAGGCTTTTGTCGGTTTTCATGACATCTCATTTCTTGGTCACCGTATAGGTCGCGGTTTAATGTATACAGAAGTTGTCTACTATAACTGCACCTCTTTCTTCGTTACTAAAAAAAGGCACATCTAATGTAATAAAGTGGTCGCAGGATCACCAAACGGCTTTAGACTATATAAAACAATTTTTTTCAAATAAGCCTTTTTTGAGGTTGCCTAACAAAGATCTCACCTTTGTTCTTCGCAGTGATGCTTCTTCCTACGCTATTGCGGCAGTTTTGATGCAGGAATACGGAGGCACCTTATTTCCGGTTATGTACGTATCCAGAAAGCTCACGACGAGCGAGATGAAATATTCCGTTCTGGATAAAGAGCTCCTCGCTCTTGTCTGGTCAATCACTAAACTGGATCGTTACCTCCTCGGCTCACACTTTGTGGTGGAGTCTGACCAGAAAGCTCTTACAGCACTGAACACAGGGAACGTTAAGTCATCAAAGTCAGCGCGTTACGCTATAGCTCTTCAACCGTTCCATTTTGAGATAAGAGCTATTCCTGGAGTACAGAATGTGTTCGCAGACTGTCTGTCAAGATGCCCTAGTGAACGTGTTGAAACTAAACCACTTCCAGATGGAGAAACATCTTCACCGAAACATGAATAACTTTGTACATGGTCACTGATTGTACATCTGTAAAGACTATGTATAGTTCTGCAGTATTCGTATAAATATAACTTCCAGGATATACTTACTTCTGAATTATAACATGACTTTTTGTGTAGTAACGTTTTGTTAGAACGGGAACATTGGTACTACATTAACTTTGTTATTACTATGGAAACATTGTTAAAAGCGACAAATAGACATTCGTTATTGTTATGGAACATATTACACTACATATCGTGTTCGTAAACGTATTTCGCGCATGGAACAATGAGAACATATTTTTGACGATTCTAAATAGTTTAAACGAATATTCACAATGATTGAAATTAGAATTACTTAAAATAAATTAGTAGTTATTTATTTGTGTGTAATTAGGTACTATTAATTAGAATAATTCAATTTAATCGATTTGATTGATTATAAATCACACATCTACTAACTTTATTAGTTTCTCGCAATACGTGTATTCACGTATCCCACTACATGATATCTCACTTTTCGATAACTAGTCAAACTTACTAGTGTTAGATAACAGTAAGTGTGTTGCTTCTTAAAGTGTTTAATTATGCTTTGTTTCATTTTGCATGTTGTATTTTAAAATTTTCTGTTCTATTGATTCTCTTATCATTGATTATCATCAGTGTTGCTGTTCATTTTCATCTTGAAATCATATGTTTCAAATTTTTTTGAAAACTTAGTTGAATTTTATTATCATCTTTTTTTTTATGGTTTCTTCATTTTCATTTTTCAACTTGTTTTACTTCGTATATTACCACATCGTTCCAAAGTAGGTCGATAGTGGATGTGTGCTTTAATGCATACTGTCATTTAGTTATATTGATTTCAATTTAATATTCTTTTCTTAATATGATATAACTTGATGCATTTCATATCTTGTTGTAGTTTTTGACTCACCTCTCTCGAGTAATTAGTTCGAAAAAAATTAATAGAATTAATTTTTTTAAGGGGAGGTAATAAGGGAGCTGTTACGTACATTTATTACCTAAGGGGGTAGTCTTCGGTCCTGCCAAATGTACGCACCAGTCTTGATATAGTTATATTATTTGTGCGGTCGAATGATTCGCGCACTGACGTGCACAAAGCAGTGAGTGTTGCTTTGGAACGCACGGGTAACCTAGTTGAGTAGTTTGTGACGTCATGATTTGCAGGGGCAACATGGAACTTGTTTATGTCCATGATTGTTATATTATATTTGTATTCAATGGCATGTTTATGGAAAGCCATTTATTCTAGTGATCTGTATTGGTCTTCAGGTCGAAACCAATAGCAGCAATGTCACGTAAGTTATCGCCCCACTTCTTATTTAAAGCTGTATTATAAGGCCGCTCTAATACTAGTCTAGCGGGAATACGTTATTCCTAGAATGGATCTACAGAGTCGTTTGCCTTTAGGATTTGTATCGTAGAAGAAGGATTCCTACGAGTGGGAGAAGTTATTGATTACTTTATGCACATGTTTTAATATGCTGTTACAACAGTGCCAGAATCGTGGCATAGAATGGAAGAGGTTAGTCAGCTGGAATCTCTAACCTGTTCGTATTATCGTGTATGACTTTGTTTGAAAACTATATACTATATAACGCTATGTATGAAGAAAGTCTGGGATTGTGAAGTATGATATGGAAGATTTTATTCTGGAGAATGAATCCGTTTGCCTTAATAAACGTCCTTGGGAGAAGGTCAACGGACGTTAATACCATGTCTGTTATATGGTAACGGAAGTGATCCTTAGTCACTGGAATATAAGAGAACTTGACTGTTAGAGAATCTGCAACAACTGTTAACAGTAGTATTAACATTTCGACGTGTGATCTTCGCATCTGTAACTATGATTGTCTCGTTGCACTCCGTTGGTGTCATGTTAATAAAACATATGTACTGTCATCGCCGACTTGTGTGCAGCCAATTTGTTAACCCGTTGAACTATACTTGTTGGAGTTCATTTTAAGGAACATTTTCTGACGTTTGTTGTTTACTACCATTCGCGTATTTGAGCTGGACCGGTGACGCCTTCCACTGGCTTACGGCTACCATCTTTACAACAAAAACTGAACTCAACAGTAATTACGCATATTCTTACGTGCATTGATATGTGCACTCGTTGGCCTGAAGCCATCCCTCTCAATAACATTTCATCTGCCAGTGTAGCAGAGGCATTGATGTTAATCTTCTCACGCATTGGTTTTCCACGGAAAATCTTGTCGGATCATGGGGTTCAGTTCATTTCTGAATCCATGTCTCAAGTTATGAAGACATTAGGTATAGACAGATCTCTTAGTTCTATTTATCATCCGATGTCAAATGGGTTAATTGAGCGTCTAAATAGGACACTCAAGCAGTTGTTGGGTAAGATGACTCAAGACCACCCACAGGACTGGGATCGGGTCCTACCCGCTTGTCTCTTTGCGTATCGCGAAGTACAAAATCAAGCAACGGGGTTTTCTCCGTTCCAGCTTGTTTTTGGCAAGCAACCACGCGGTCCGATGTCGTTAATCCACGACTTATTGGTTGATGAGAATATTGAAGAGGAAACTCAATCATCCTATGAGTATGTGATCTCTCTTAGAAAGAGAATCATAGATGCTTGTAGACTAGCTACTGCATCATCCGAACAAGCCAAAGAAAAAGCTCGTCTATTTGCAAACAAGTATAGACGTCTTCGCCAGCTTATTCCTGGTGATGAAGCTTTTGTCTTACTACCTGCGCATAACAATCGTCTTTTAATTACCTGGAGAGGTCCTTTCAGGATCATCTCAAGAATATCCGATGTCGACTACATCGTTGATGTTAATGGTAAACATAAAACCTTCCACATTAATATGTTGAAGGAGTATTACTCACGTCCTGATTATCTACAGTCAGTGTTTCAGGCAACTGACGATCCTACACCTCCTATTCAACACTATTCTAGTTTGTCAGTCATCCAAGAAGAGGAATCTTCTTTCGATGATGTACAACTACCAATACCAGTTGTACCACTCCATTCCACTGAGAAATGGAATGATGTTACTATCTCATCTACTCTTTCGGCTGATCAACGTCAGCAAGTCTCTAATATTCTACATACGTATGAGGATGTCCTCACTGACATCCCAGGTCATACGTCAGTCATCCAACATGACATTATTATGACTGACGATACACCTATTCGAGTTCGCCCATATCCTATCCCTTTACACTTCCGTGATAAGGTTGATAAGGAATTGGATGAGATGCTTCAATTAAATACAATTGAACCATCTTCATCACCATATTCTTCTTCTATGGTAATCATTAGGAAGAAGGACAACAATATACGTCTTTGCGTAGATTACAGGAAATTAAACAAAGTTACAAAATTCGATGCGGAACCGTTACCTCTTTTAGACGACTTATTGGAGAAATTATCTCATGCCACATTCTTTTCGAAATTTGACCTTTCAAAGGGTTATTGGCAAGTGCCACTCACTACTAAAGCAAAGCCATTCACCGCTTTCTCGACGCCACGGGGTCTTTTTCAATGGAATTTTATGCCATTCGGATTAATGAATGCGCCAGCTACCTTTGTACGCATGATGCGCCGCATATTGTCTCATCGTCCCGATGTCATTACTTACATAGATGACATCTGTCTTTTCAGTGACTCTTGGGATGAACATATTCAGGGTTTAAAATCTTTACTTTCTACCTTACGGGATTATAACTTAACAGCGAAACCTTCAAAGGCTTTTGTCGGTTTTCATGACATCTCATTTCTTGGTCACTGTATAGGTCGCGGTTTAATGTATACAGAAGACAGTAACGTCTCTAAAATTTTAAACATCTCAGCACCTAAGACAAAAAAACAAGTGAGGTCGCTCTTAGGACTAATACAGTTCTATTCTAAATTCATCCCTCATTTGTCTACTATAACTGCACCTTTTTCTTCGTTACTAAAAAAAGGCACATCTAATGTAATAAAGTGGTCGCAGGATCACCAAACGGCTTTAGACTATATAAAACAATTTTTTTCAAATAAGCCTTTTTTAAGGTTGCCTAACAAAGATCTCACCTTTGTTCTTCGCAGTGATGCTTCTTCCTACGCTATTGCGGCAGTTTTGATGCAGGAATACGGAGGCACCTTATTTCCGGTTATGTACGTATCAAGAAAGCTCACGACGAGCGAGATGAAATATTCCGTTCTGGATAAAGAGCTCCTCGCTCTTGTCTGGTCAATCACTAAACTGGATCGTTACCTCCTCGGCTCACACTTTGTGGTGGAGTCTGACCAGAAAGCTCTTACAGCACTGAACACAGGGAACGCTAAGTCATCAAAGTCAGCGCGTTACGCTATAGCTCTTCAACCGTTCCATTTTGAGATACGAGCTATTCCTGGAGTACAGAATGTGTTCGCAGACTGTCTGTCAAGATGCCCTAGTGAACGTGTTGAAACTAAACCACTTCCAGATGGTGAAACATCCTCACCGAAACATGAATAACTATGTACAGTGTCATTGATTGTACATCTGTAAAGACTATGTATAGATCTGCATTATTCGTACAAGTATAACTTCCAGGATATACTTACTTCTGAATTATAACATGACTTTTTGTGTAGTAACGTTTTGTTAGAACGGGAACATTGGTACTACATTAACTTTGTTATTACTATGGAAACATTGTTAAAAGCGACAAATAGACATTCATTATTGTTATGGAACATATTACACTACATATCGTGTTCGTAAATGTATTTCGTGCATGGAACATTGAGAACATATTCTTGTCGATTCTAAACAGTTCTAAACGAATATTCACAATGATTGGAATTAGAATTACTTAAAATAAATTAGTAGTTATTTATTTGTGTGTAATTAGGTACTATTAATTAGAATAATTCAATTTAATCGATTTGATTGATTATAAATCACACATCTACTAACTTTATTAGTGTCTCGCAATACGTGTAGTCACGTATCCCACTACATGATATCTCACTTTTAGATAACTAGTCAAACTTACTAGTGTTAGATAACAGTAAGTGTGTTGCTTCTTAAAGTGTTTAATTATGCTTTGTTTCATTTTGCATGTTGTATTTTAAAATTTTCTGTTCTATTGATTCTCTTATCATTGATTATCATCAGTGTTGCTGTTCATTTTCATTTTGAAATCATATGTTTCAAATTTTTTTTTGAAAACTTAGTTGAATTTTATTATCATCTTTTTTTATGGTTTCTTCATTTTCATTTTTCAACTTGTTTTACTTCGTATATTACCACATCGTTCCAAAGTAGGTCGATAGTGGATGTGTGCTTTAATGCATACTATCATTTAGTTATATTGATTTCAATTTAATATTCTTTTCTTAATATGATATAACTTTATGTATTTCATATCTTGTTGTAGTTTTTGACTCACCTCTCTCGAGTAATTAGTTCGAAAAAAATTAATAGAATTAATTTTTTTAAGGGGAGGTAATAAGGGAGCTGTTACGTACATTTATTACCTAAGGGGGTAGTCTTCGGTCCTGCCAAATGTACGCACCAGTCTTGATATAGTTATATTATTTGTGCGGTCGAATGATTCGACGTGCACAAAGCAGTGAGTGTTGCTTTGGAACGCACGGGTAACCTAGTTGGGTAGTTTGTGATGTCATGATTTGCAGGGGCAACATGGAACTTGTTTATGTCCATGATTGTTATATTATATTTGTATTCAATGGCATGTTTATGGAAAGCCATTTATTCTAGTGATCTGTATTGGTCTTCAGGTCGAAACCAATAGCAGCAATGTCACGTAAGTTATCGCCCCACTTCTTATTTAAAGCTGTATTATAAGGCCGCTCTAATACTAGTCTAGCGGGAATACGATATTCCTAGAATGGATCTACAGAGTCGTTTGCCTTTAGGATTTGTATCGTAGAAGAAGGATTCCTACGAGTGGAAGAAGTTATTGATTACTTTATGCACATGTTTTAATATGCTGTTACAACAGTGCCAGAATCGTGGCATAGAATGGGAGAGGTTAGCCAACTGGAATCTCTAACCTGTTCGTATTATCGTGTATGACTTTGTGTGAAACTATATGCTATATAACGCTATGTATGAAGAACGTCTGGGAATTTAATAAATGTAATATGGAAGATTTTATCCTGGAGTATGAATACGTTACCATGATAGACGTCCTTGAAAGAAGGTCAATGGACTTGAATGAGAAGAATATTATACGGTAACAGTTTGTGATCCTTAGTCACTGGAATATAAGAGAACTTGACTGTTAGAGAATCTGCAACAACTGTTAACAGTAGTATTAACATTTCGACGTGTGATCTTCGCATCTGTAACTATGATTGTCTCGTTGCACTCCGCTGGTGTCATGTTAATAAAATATATATGTACTGTCACCGCCGACTTGTGTGCAGCCAATTGTTAACCCGTTGAACTATACTTGTTGGAGTTCATTTTAAGGAACATTTTCTGACGTTTGTTGTTTACTACCATTCGCGTATTTGAGCTGGACCGGTGACGCCTTCCACTGGCTTACGGCTATCATCTTTACAACTAAAACTGAACCCAACAGTAATAATACTGTTTGGAGATGTCGGGAACCTTGAGTTGACTGCTGCCTTTATTAGAGTCATAAATGTGGAAGTCTGAAGGCGAACGAGGAAGAAGAAGAAGAATACTAATAAATTCTTTAAGCACCAAACACGGCGCATAAGGCAGAAACCAGTGCTCTCCAGGTTGTTCGTTGTGACGCCACTCCTCTTAGCTCTTGCACATTATTTAGGCCCAACGTTCTTCCTTCTCTTATTATTGTTCTTCTGAGTGTTTCTTTTGGTCTTCCTTTTTTCCTCTTACCCTCAGGAACCCAAGTGAGTGCCTGCAATGGTATTCTGTTGTTTTGCATTCGTAGGACATGACCGATATATGACCATCGTCTTTTCCTTATATAGTCGGAGACATATTTTTGCCTAGAGTTTTCTCTTATTTGTCGATTAGTCTTGAATTCTTTCCAACTGATGTTCATGAGTTTTCTAAGACATTTGTTCTCGAATGTATTCAGCTTGTTCTCCAATGATTTTGTTATTTTCCAACTCTCACAACCGTATGTTAACACTGAGATAACATTTGAATTAAACAGACGAAGCTTGGTATGTAAATTCAATGATCGTAATTTCCAAATGTTAGATAATCTATTGAAGGCGCTAGCTGCCAAAGCAATTCTAGTATGGATTTCTCTTGTTGTGTCACCATCCTGAGTCATTTTACTGCCTAAATAATTGAAACTTTCAACTTTCTGTAGTTTTTCCCCGTTCAAGATGATATCAAAGGTCTCGTTAGAAAAGTTCATAGCTTTAGTTTTAGAGGCATTTATTTGGAGACCTATTTTAACCGAGAGATGACACAAATTATTTATTGCTTCTTGGGATTGTCTTGGTGTTGAACTTAAGAATGCTACATCATCTGCGAAATCCAGGTCCCCCAGGAATTTTCCATTTGTCCATTTTATACCCAATTGTTCATTGTGGGTATAGTTTCTCATAACCCAATCAATAGCTATTCCAAAAATACAGCCTTGTTTCACCCCTGTTTCTACTGTAAACCATTCTGTATTCCCTTTATTTGTTCTAACACAACATCTTGCATTGTCATATAGCGCTTTGATTATATTCACATATTTTGTTGGAAAACCATAGATTGCAAGTATCTTCCACAATGATGGGCGGTGTAGACTATCAAAGGCTTTTTGAAAATCAACGAAGTGATAATAAGTGGTGATTGCATTTCCACTGATTCTTCTATAATTGTTCTTAGTGTGAATATTTGATCAATACATGATCGTTTCGGCCTGAAACCCGCTTGTTCTTCTCTGATCTTTTCGTCAGCATGCAATTTAAGTCTTTCTAGCATCATGCAACATAATAATTTTCCAGGTACTGATAATAGAGATATACCACACCAATTATTACAGTCTGATAGATCACCTTTCTGCGGTAACTTTACAATAATACTGTCTTTCCATTGTTGTGGTGGTTGTTTTTCTCTCCATACTTCATTTATAATATCTAAAATTCTCAAGAGATTGTTGTCATTAACTGCTTTAATCATTTCGCCTTGCATTTTGTCAACTCCAGCAGCCTTAAAATTGTTTAATCTTGTAACGGCTTGTTTGATCTCGTCCAGCGTGAATTCCTCGCAAGTTATTGGCAAGGTGGTTGTTGGTGTTTCATTATTAAAATCAGGTGTCACTGTTGGTGGTGGTCTGTTTAGCACCTCCATGAATTGCTCAGCCCATCTCTTCATTTGTTCTTTTTCTGTTGGTATTGAATTCCCTAATTTGTCTTTAACAGGTGTTTCCATATCAGTAGGCTGGTGACATAGTTGTTTTGTAATTTGATAAAGGCACCTACTATTACCAGTTCTTGCAGCATTTTCAGCTTCTATGGCCAGTTCATTGATGAAATGTCTTTTATCTCTTCGAGTTTTTGTCTTCACTTCTTTATTTAACAAGTTATACGTTAGTTTGCAAGATTCAACTGCATTATGTGTACTTGCCGCTAGTAGTTTAAGTTTTGCTGTTTTTCTGTCTTGTATTTTATCCCAAGTATCTTCTCTCATCCATTTTTTCTTTTTATGTACTAGGTATCCGGTGGTCGCTACAGCTGCTTCTGTCATTGCTGTTCTCAGTTGTTCCCATTTAGTATTGATTGTCTTGGTGGTGCTATCGTTGTCAATTTTGCCTAAAGCATCGAAATAGTTGTTCATTTTGACATTATATTCCTCTTTTATATCATTTGATTGCAGTCTGTGTATATCTATTCTTCTATTTTTATTCGGTTGGTATAACTTCTTCAGTTTAATTCTCAGTTTAGCTATGCAGAGGTTATGATCGCTTCCGATCTCTGCACCTCTGTATGCTCTGACGTCTTGAACTGATGAGCGAAATTTTGCGCTTATGCAGAAGTGATCTATTTGGTTCTTAGTTCTGCCATCAGGTGAATTCCATGTTATTTTGTGGATATTCTTATGTGGAAAGATGGTGTCTGCTACAACAAGGTTTGATATTTCACAAAGTTCTAGAAGTGATGGTATATGCTATTCTTTATTGAAAACTTGCATTAATTTTTTTTTAAAATTTGTATTTCACTTTAGAGAATTATCCCCATAATACATAACAGATCTCTGAACCTGTGACACCAGCCCCATGACAGCCGAACATCTGCTCCAGTCCTGCCCAACACACTGCATTGAGCAGAGTAGCATATGGCATTAACCCACTTCTCTCCACGAAAAACTGTTCGGAGATTTCAGGAACCTTGAGCTGACTATTACCTTTATTAGAGTCATTAACGCAGAAGTCTGAGGGCGAATGAAGAAGAAGATCCCCATAATTTCCTCAGCTTGGCAATGGCTGCTAAAAAGCGACGAGCTCAGGAACCCCAGTTAATCAAGAACTAAAAAAACTCCTTAATTACAATTTACTTAATTTCTTTGGAGAAAGTTATCTAACTTTTCGCGAGTCATAAATTACGCGCGCTCCTCCAAAACGAACCCTTCGCGCAAATCGGGATTGCACTTTATATACTAATAAAGGAGCCATAGATACTTTCATAAACAGCGGTTGTACTCATGGAGCAGGTATTGTACTGGTGTATGTAGTTCTCTGCTCTTGTGGGTTCCGTGTTGTACCAGCGGATCATTGTTTAACATGGTGGTAATGTTCATACTAAGAACCGACCACTGTAAACTAACATACCATCATTTCAACAAAGTAAAACACTGGCAGACAAATACAAGGGAATTGACATAAGTCTTGGGCCTGACCATGAAAGAGTCACAGGAGGAAGATGAAACTTGGCACATTTAAAGTTCATCATATTTGCACTGAATGTGTGAAGTACGCGTTTGTTTCTTCAATGAGTTTTCCCGCTACGGTGCACGGCGCAATGTACCCTATTGACTGGATCTGCTGCTCCAAAGATTTGACAAAACAATGGAAAAAAAGGAGGCCAGAGCTGTGATAAAATTTCTAATGTTTCAGGGAAAAACACCTACAGAAATACACAGGGAGATGGAACCAGTGTTTCGTGATTCTACTTCGGTAAAAAAACTGGTGTCAACAGTTTAAGTGCGACCGCTCAAATGTTGCTGATCTGCCAAGATCTGGTAGACCAGCCTCAGAATGCAACGATGAAAATGCAACAAGAGTGAAGAAAATCATTGACCAGGATCGAGAAATGACAATTGTGGAGATAGCTGGTAGAGTAAAACTAAATGAAAGAACAGTTTATAGAATTTTACACAACAGACTGAACATGAGAAAAGTGTGTGCACGCTGGATTCCGCGACTGTTGACACGTGAACAGAAGCAAACGAGGGTAAATTGCTGTCAACAGTTGCTCAAAAAGTGTCAGTCAAAATTTTTTTTGGAGACCATGGTGACAGTAGATGAGACTTGGGTATACCATTATGACCCCTAATCCAAAATTGCAAGCATGCAATGGAAAACCCCGGGCTCCCCGACACCTGTCAAGCCGAGGGCGCAGAAATCTGCAGGACAAGTGATGCTGACTGTTTTTTGGGTCGGCAAAGGTGTCCTTTTGAAAGATTATCTGCCTCGTGGCAACACAGTTAATGGGCAGTACTATGCAGATCTTCTCACAAAACAAAGAAAGGTTGTGTCCAGGAAAGGAGGGATAACGCGCACTCAAAATCTTCCTTTGCTTCAAGACAACGCGCCCTCTCACAAAGCACGGCTTGTGCAGCTAGCAGCCAACGATTTGAATATTGAAATTCGTCCACACCCACCATATTCTCCAGATTTGGGTCCATCAGACTTTTTTCTATTCCTAAATCTTAAAAAACAGCTAAAAGGAAATCATTTTGACAGCGATGAAGAGGTTATACTGGCATGTGATGACTGGTTTAGTTTGAAAAATAGAAAATAGGGTGTTCTACTCCCAATGTCTTTTCAAGCTCAAGCAGAGATGACAGAAGTGTGTCAATTCAGAAGGTGGCTATATTAAAAAGGAATAAACGCTATACAAAATTTCAGCTCTCTGTGACATGTCCTTCATGGTCAGGCCCAAGACTTATGTCAATCCCCTTGTATGCTTCCGCGTGTGAAAGGCAAACAAATAGTAGACAATGTCCTCTACGAATGTAGATCCATGAGAGGAGTAGATCTTACGCCTGGCCTTCACCCACTCATTTGAGGGAGAAACTGTATGGCGAAGAGAGAAGCCTGAGACAGACCGCCAAGTTTATGAAAGAAACAGATCTGACTACGAGTGAGCGACATAAGCGAGAGACATAACGCCAACTTTGTGAGAACAAAAGATGTGGTTGTGTAAAAGTAATGAGAAAAGCCTTAGGCATACCGCTAATTTTATGAAAGAAACTAGCAGATATACCCGGCGTTGCCCGAGTAAAAAACAAAATAACTGAACTTTTAATATATCACGTGGTTGCGGTACATCTGAGCCACCTATATTATCTGAGTAACCAGGACCAACCCTCCTCGGTTCATTATCGGATTAGCCCAATGACAACTATTCATCTCACCTCCAGCACATCTACTCCAGTCATGTTCTCCAGTGTACCTCTCCCGACTACGTCTAATTCAATCATGTTCTCCACCATACCTCTCACCTCCAGCACATCTTCTCTAATCCCGTCTTCCACCAAACATCTCACATCCAGCATGTCCACTCCAATCATGTCCTCCACCATACCTCTCACTTCTAGCATATCCACTCCAATAATTTCCCCCATTGTCCCTCTTACCTCCAGCACATCTACTCCAGTTTTTACCTCTTTCTTTTTCTTTTTTTCTTTTTTTAGCAACAAAATTGCGACCCCTGATTTTGTTGAATCCTTTTTTTTAATTGGAAATCCATTGATATAGTGACCCAAGATTAATGTTAAGGATAACAATACAATTAATGTCTAACTTTCATTACCAAAAACATTGTTGCGTCCCCTGTTTCTGTAGGGGTCAAACTGACAGAAGTTCTAAAATATAAATAGATGTGATTATATGAACACAATGAGAAAAGCCTGTACAGATTGCCAGTTTGTGAAATAAGTACATGTGGCTATATAAGACCGACGAGAAAAGCCAGAGATAGGCTACCAGATTTCTGACAAAAATAGATATGGGTTATATGAGAGCGAATGAAGAAGAAAATGATTATTTAATCATAGATCAATTGTTTTAATCATAAATTTAATATTGAAATAATCATTTCAGATTCGCGCACGGAAAGGAGTTTGATGTTAATGCTAAACACCAACTAAGCTAGATGCCCGTCACCGACAACTGCCCAGTTGCTTCGGCTGCATCCGCAACGTTGCGGTTTATTTGAAACGTCTACCTTCTTTCTGCGAGGCACGCTTCTTTCAACCACAGAAGTCAGTCTGTTGTATCAGAGCCCAATTACCACTGACAAGAAAAAAAAAAAAAGTAAACAAGTTCTAAGCCCTGAAAGGGACTGCTAGTTTCTATCTGCGATCATGGTAAAGCCGTGACAAGGCTGATCCTTAAAAGGACTTAAAGCACGCACCCTCAAGGTAAAATATACTAGGCAATGGAAGATCTAACCACCAATGTTTCCGCCACCCAAGGAACGCCACTGCATCAACTGATCAACGATAAGGCTAAAGATATTGTTATATTCGTAATGGTCATCTACACCGGCTCCTGTATATCCATGTTTGGGATGGTAACTAACATCATCAATATCAATGTATTCTTGAGGCAAGGAACAGATGACAGCATTGCCATTAAATTTCTTTTTCTTTCCGCCTCTGACTTTTCTTATTGCACGCTGATATTAATAGGATCTCTGTCCATCCTTGTGGACAAAATACGCCCAACTCTGACAGCTCTGGACCCTTTGAGTTTCTCCTACACTGTAGGTCAAATCAGCGAGAAGATATATTGTATGTCAGTGGTGGCAACGGTCTGTATATCTATTGAACGTTGCGTCTGCATTATATTTCCATTCCAAGTTAGATCAATCTTCACAAGAAGTCGGTCTTTGTTGACAGTTATATTAATAACTATTTTTAGTCTCGTATTTTTAATCCCAGAATACCTAACTTCTGGTTTAGCATGGTCATATGACTGTCGTGGAATATTCTAATCCACATATATAAATTATCAAGTAAATATAAAGCCTAATAAATACATATAATAAAGAAAGGAAGAAGAATGGTAAAGAACAGTGCTGTCACAATGACAGTACTCGAAATCCCCTTTGTTTTATGCTTCGTCTGCAAATTGTAACGCTTTCACGTTGATAGTAAAAGCCTACTATATTATTACCCGCCTTCTTCAATGAAACGTGTGCTGTATTTCTTGGAAAAACATTGAGATACCAAGCTGATCAATGACCTAATTTAAATATTTCATTCATTCCATTTTATACACGGCGTAACTAAAGACAGATGGACTAAAGGATAGAGAGAAGGGAGAGGCATAAAGTCGAACACGTGCAACACAAAACACGCGTCGCGCGATACACAATTACTACTATCACGCGTGTAAGGCCACATGCACTAACTTTTTCAGACGGACAGTGATAAATTCACTACCCTTCCCAGAGTTAGGTTTTAAAAAACCTGGGAAACGCTTATTAGAAAAGATAACATTATATGGGTTTACGTTTGAAAACATTACAGTACCCAGACAGCACATCTTCGAAACAGGAGGTAGAAGAAATTGCATATTTTGAACGCAGCCACTTAGCTCTATTAAATATATATATTTGGGTTCCTTAGGGTTTGCTGACAAAGAATATGTACAACGTTATGCAAATAGTCTAGGAATTAACAAGTTATAGCCAAAATAAAATGATGGTGCTGTCAGACAACACCCAAAATCAGAATCGCTCAGTGGTAGATTTTTTTACACCACCATTGTACGGGAAATGGGCCACAAGTTACATTTGAACTGATTGGCTGGAATGATATGTAAGGCTAAACACAATTAGTCGGGCTATAAATACTATCTTTGGTTGTTAGGGGAGACGTAGGAAGTTAAAATTTTTTCAAACACTTGTCGAAACGTGGCTCCATTGGCCAGACTCGCTGATATACTCACTTAGGAGCGTTAGTTCGAGACCACTAGTCAAATAAGCTTGATAAAGCAACAGTGCGTTGAAGCCAGCTCATATTTTTGCTAAATAAAAGCCTGGAACATAAGCAGATGGGAATTTGTGCCAGTAGTTGTGCCAGAATTCATTGCTAATCAACGTATCTGTGTTTGTTTCCATGAATTGTGGGACCGTGGTCTTGATGGTATTGAGCAGCACCTGGTCAGAGCTTTGCTGAATCCAGAGTCGGACAGCATACTCCTTGGTCCATTTAGCTATCAGTGAGGTGTCTCCAGAGCCCAGGGGAGAAATCGAGCAGAGGAGTCTTTTCCTGCCGCCATCACGCAAGATAAGCTGATGTGGCCAGCTGAGCTCAAAATTATGTACCCCCATCTTAAAATGACCTTGTAAAAATAACATTAAGAGGGGAATTAAATTGTTTTAATATCAGGAACTGAGAACATCTCCAATACTAGTCCCAATAAAGACAAACTATTGAAGTCATGATGACAAATACCAACAGAGCTTGAACAAAACAAAACCAGTATTACCTCATATTACTACTACACAACTGACACACATAGGATACTTTTAATAATATATGTCACTATAATATTCATATTGACAAATTCTGTACATATAACTTGTAATTAAAATTGATTGTGATTCCTGGTTCCCTTTGTATTTGAATCAGGACACATATTCATTCATGACAGCAATGAATACATATTGTTATTTGAAAAGTTATCAGTGACTCCTTTAAGATATCCTTTAGAGTGTTATATGTATGTGAGTGTCACAGTGTTGTCAAGTGTGGTGGAATAAATTAAATTGTTTATCTGTCTGTTGTTGTTATGACTTACACTTCATCATACACATACCCTAGACATACAACGTAGTCATCACACTATTCCAGAATAATTCTGACTGAGGTATACATATGTGGCAGCAAGTAAGGTTATATATAATACACTACTCTTATTAGATATATATACCTTCACAGCTGATCTCAGTCAGTACACTAAGTCCCCTATAAATATTTATAACATCCCACTTCACCACATATATTGGGGTCTCGCTCCGGGATTTTGAATCTTTCCCTATTAAAAATATTGGGGGTAATTCACTTCAGGGAATATAAGAATTAAAAGGTATCCTTGGGTGGAATTAAATAAGGTTGAGCTCACGGTGCCTGTGTTGTCCATTAGATATATATTTAGAGATTGAATTGTTGGTTAGACATTGTATAAATTTACCTGATAGACAATGGCGGACCTGGCCAAGTTTCGATCTGCTGCTGTTCAGACTGCAAAAGAGTTAGGATTAGATGGGCAAGTTATGGTTGCCTATGTCACTACGGAATGTGACAAATTTATTGAACGCGAAGAAAGAAGATTAGAAAAAGAGGCCGAAAGAAAGTTAGAGGCTGAAAGGGAAGCAGAAGAAAGAAGATTGGCTGCAGAAAGGGAAGAGAAGAAATTAGCTGCAGAAAGGGAAGAGAAGAAATTAGCTGCAGAAAGGGAAGCAGAAGAAAGAAGATTGACTGCAGAGAGGGAAGCAGAAAAGGAGGAGAAGAGATTACAAAGGGAACATGAGTTACGACTAAGGGAGTTTGAGTTTCAAGGCCATGCTCCTGAAAATGGTGCCAGTCCCTTTGCCTCTGATGCCACTGCTAGCCAAGGAGCCTCAACCTCAGCTATGAATTTTCATTTAGATCATTTTGTTGAGAAAGACGATGATATAGAGAGCTACCTAAATAGGTATGAACTATTAGCTACCACGTATGGGTTAGAGAGAGAAAGGTGGAGCTTAAAGTTATCTCAAGGACTTCGTGGGGCAGCTTATGAAGTTTTTGCAAAAATGAGCAGAGGTGATCAGGAAAATTATGACATGCTAAAGCAGGCTCTTTTGTTAAGATATGAAAAGAATGCAGAATTTTATAGGAAAAAATTTAGGAATGCTAAACTACTGTCAGGTGAAACCTATCACCAGTTCTCTGCACGAATAGAGACATACTTGGAGAAATGGACTTCTCTGGGGAAAACCCAAGATCTTAAGGAAATGGTCCTTATAGAGCAATTAAGAGAGTCCATGGCTCCAGACCTGAGAAAGTTTCTCATGGAACAAGGTGCAGAGAGGCTGGGTGAGTTGCTAAATGTTGCTGAAAGGTATCAAGCAGCTCAAGCAGAGGTAACAGGTAATAAAAAGAAACAAGTGGATAACTTTAGGGCACCACAGAACTTTAATAAATTTGATCCTAGGGATCAAAACAAAGGTAAGCACCAATTTGATAGGCCACGGTATGAAAATAAAAATAAATTCCCACAATTCGATGAAAGGAAATATGATGAAAGAAAATCTTTCAACCAAGGAAAAAGGTGGTGTAAAAATTGTCAGATGGACAATCATGACACTGACCGTTGCAGAAGGAAACCTGTGTATATGGCAACCCTTCAGGTCAGGTCGACCTCAAGACAGGAGGAGGATATTATGTTAGATACCACTCCAGAAGAGATGAGGAAGGCACAGGCTGGGGATAAAACACTCAAGCCTTGTTTCAGAAAATTGTCAACTTGTCATACAACTCCAGGCAAGGGAGATTTTTACATGAAAAACAAGTTGATGTATAGGAAGACTGGAGCTAGATCCAAAGGTCAGGGACAGCTGGTACTTCCTAAAAGATATAGGGCAGACTTAATAAGGAGCCTACATGTGAAACCAGATGGGGACCATGAGAAGATAGGTACCATCATTCAAAAGGTGGCTCACAATTATTATTGGCCCAAAGCAAGATGGGACATTGAGAATTTTGTAGAAAGGTGTAGCATAGCACATGAGGGAACACCCACAAGTGGGAACATGGATCAGGACCTGGACACGCCACGGGGCAAAATTAGGCCTGATAATAAAAAGAAAAATAGATTTGATAAAGTGGACCAAATGGAATGGGAAGCCCCTTTTCACGGACAAGCTTCACTTAACTGTTTTACAATGGCCACTATGCGGAGAGTGCAAAAAGATGTCTTACCCCAGGATAAGCCGAAAATCCCTCAATCGGACTTAAACAAACTGGAGGAAGAGGATGTAGAGAGGAAATCTCTCATCAAGAATTTTAAGTGGGGAGAAAGCCCCAAAAGAAAAATTGGTAGCGGTCGTTTTGTGAATGATAATTCTGGGAGGAAAAATCATCACTATAAAGCTTCGAGTGGAAGAGACCATACCGGTGCATGGACAAATAGGTCCACACAATTAAAGGTCCATATGTAGCTTTGTTAAGAACGTGGACTGATGAAAAGGCAGAGGAAAACATTACATCTTCATACCAATATGTGAATGAGCTGACCACTCGTTTAAAAACTGGCTGGAAACTTGCCAATGAAAATTTGAAACAAGCCAGGAAGAAACATGCTGCCTATTATAACAGGAAGGCGAAAGACAGAAATTTGGCTGTGGGAGAGAAAGTACTGCTTCTTTTGCCCGGGAGTCAGAATAAGTTACAAATTGGATGGCAGGGTCCATATACAGTTTTAGAGAAGGTGTCTAGAACAAATTATAAGATAGATAAGAAGGGGAAAGAAAAAATCTATCATGTGAATCTCCTGAAGAAATATTTGGAAAGAGAACATCAGGAAGAGACACACTTGTTGACCTTGTCCATCGCCATGGAGATGAAAAAGGAACCACTTTCATCATTTGAATATCCATTACACCCCTGTGAGACAGCAGCACAGGTGAAAATCAGTACACATTTAACGAAAACTCAGAAAGAGAGAGTGCAACAGGTTCTAAATAATCATGCAGAGGTGTTAACAGACCGACCAGGGCATACAAACCTATTGGAATATGATATGAAACTGATAGACCCCACACCTGTCTGTATGAAACCATATTCGATTCCGTTTGCTAAGGAGAAAGCTTTGAAGGAAGAGATAGACTATCTGTTGAAGGAAGGAATTATTTCGCACAGTGAATCTTCGTATAGTTCCGGTGTTGTACTCTTAAGGAAGCCCTCTGGAGAACATAGACTCTGTATAGATTACAGGAGACTGAATGCTATTACAGAAGGACAGGTGGATCCCTTGCCGGATACAAATCAGCTGTTTGCCAGACTAAATAAAGCTAAATATTTCTCAAAAGTGGATCTGAGTAAAGGATACTATCAGATTCCAGTAAAGCCTGAGGTTAGACCATACCTAGCTTTTAGTACCTCAGAAGGACACTATGAGTTTAATAGATTGCCATTTGGATTGAAGAATGCGCCTAGTGTCTTCTCTAGAATGATGAGAAAATTGTTGGATGTAAACATTTCGGAGGAACGTAATGAATCCCTGAGTTGCCTCTTTGATTGAGGATATTCCGAATGTTTCATACAGGATAATAAGAAGATTATGGGATCCACTACGAAAACTCTGCTATCACCAGGTATATGTTATCTCCTCATAACGTACATTTTGAGGGAAATATAATGTTCTCTGGACATGTCATTGCGCAGACTCAGAGAAGAGAAATGGTGAATACGGGTTGCGAAGCAGCATTAAGACAAGCACTCACACTTGCGGCTGTTCAGTAACATAACCGAAATATATTATTGGTTGTAGAAGTCTGAGGCAGATTTCATGAGTAGTGCCTACTCTGAATGGACCCAACTACATAAAACCATGATAGCACCACAGCAGAGTAAAGTCAAGTTGACTTACATTTATCTATGTGTATATAGAATAAAGGACTGACATGGGATGTCTGTTTTAAGAGGGGAGGTGTCGTGAAATATTCTAATCCACATATATAAATTATCAAGTAAATATAAAGCCTAATAAATACATATAATAAAGAAAGGAAGAAGAATGGTAAAGAACAGTGCTGTCACAATGACAGTACTCGAAATCCCCTTTGTTTTATGCTTCGTCTGCAAATTGTAACGCTTTCACGTTGATAGTAAAAGCCTACTATATTATTACCCGCTTTCTTCAATGAAACGTGTGCTGTATTTCTTGGAAAAACATTGAGATACCAAGCTGATCAATGACCTAATTTAATATTTCATTCATTCCATTTTATACACGGCGTAACTAAAGACAGATGGACTAAAGGATAGAGAGAAGGGAGAGGCATAAAGCCGAACACGTGCAACACAAAACACGCGTCGCGCGATACACAATTACTACTATCACGCGTGTAAGGCCACATGCACTAACTTTTTTCAGACGGACAGTGATAAATTCACTACCCTTCCCAGAGTTAGGTTTTAAAAAACCTGGGAAACGCTTATTAGAAAAGATAACATTATATGGGTTTACGTTTGAAAACATTACAGTACCCAGACAGCACATCTTCGAAACAGGAGGTAGAAGAAATTGCATATTTTGAACGCAGCCACTTAGCTCTATTAAATATATATATTTGGGTTCCTTAGGGTTTGCTGACAAAGAATATGTACAACGTTATGCAAATAGTCTAGGAATTAACAAGTTATAGCCAAAATAAAATGATGGTGCTGTCAGACAACACCCAAAATCAGAATCGCTCAGTGGTAGATTTTTTTACACCACCATTGTACGGGAAATGGGCCACAAGTTACATTTGAACTGATTGGCTGGAATGATATGTAAGGCTAAACACGATTAGTCGGGCTATAAATACTATCTTTGGTTGTTAGGGGAGACGTAGGAAGTTAAAATTTTTTCAAACACTTGTCGAAACGTGGCTCCATTGGCCAGACTCGCTGATATACTCACTTAGGAGCGTTAGTTCGAGACCACTAGTCAAATAAGCTTGATAAAGCAACAGTGCGTTGAAGCCAGCTCATATTTTTGCTAAATAAAAGCCTGGAACATAAGCAGATGGGAATTTGTGCCAGTAGTTGTGCCAGAATTCATTGCTAATCAACGTATCTGTGTTTGTTTCCATGAATTGTGGGACCGTGGTCTTGATGGTATTGAGCAGCACCTGGTCAGAGCTTTGCTGAATCCAGAGTCGGACAGCATACTCCTTGGTCCATTTAGCTATCAGTGAGGTGTCTCCAGAGCCCAGGGGAGAAATCAAGCAGAGGAGTCTTTTCCTGCCGCCATCACACAAGATAAGCTGATGTGGCCAGCTGAGCTCAAAATTATGTACCCCCAGCTTAAAATGACCTTGTAAAAATAACATTAAGAGGGGAATTAAATTGTTTTAATATCAGGAACTGAGAACATCTCCAATACTAGTCCCAATAGAGACAAACTATTGAAGTCATGATGACAAATACCAACAGAGCTTGAACAAAACAAAACCAGTATTACCTCATATTACTACTACACAACTGACACACATAGGATACTTTTAATAATATATGTCATTACCATATTCATATTGATAAATTCTGTACATATAACTTGTAAGTAAAATTGATTGTGATTCCTGGTTCCCTTTGTATTTGAATCAGGACACATATTCATTCATAACAGCAATGAATACATATTGTTATTTGAAAAGTTATCAGTGACTCCTTTAAGATATCCTTTAGAGTGTTATATGTATGTGAGTGTCACAGTGTTGTCAAGTGTGGTGGAATAAATTAAATTGTTTATCTGTCTGTTGTTGTTATGACTTACACTTCATCATACACATACCCTAGACATACAACGTAGTCATCACACTATTCCAGAATAATTCTGACTGAGGTATACATATGTGGCAGCAAGCAAGGTTATATATAATACACTACTCTTATTAGATATATATACCTTCACAGCTGATCTCAGTCAGTACACTAAGTCCCCTATAAATATTTATAACATCTCACTTCACCACAATGACCAACAATTTAGTTCCATGAGGATTACAATGTGGCATGCACGTCACAGAGTTGACTTTGAAGTTCCTAAAGAGATTATTTTAGCCGCAGTTTTGCCAGTTCTGGCTGGTATTACGACCACTTTGAGTACAGCTCTTATGATTTCAGCAATAAAATCATCTAACAAATTCAGGCGATCGGAATCAACTGGACATTCCAAAGAATTATGGAATAAAGAGGCACAATTTACCAAAGAAAAATCCAGAAAACCTGCACTTTCAGCTGCAGATGTTAAGCAAGCTAAAACTGTCATTATTGTAAATATAATCTACTTAATATGCAGCATTCCAGAGTACACGATTCTGGCATCAACAGTGGTCAAGTATTTTATTCCTGACTTTAGTCTTCTGGCTTTTTCCGGCGGATACCGGAATGTTGTCATTGTTATAAACAATGTTGCCTACGTCACTGAGGTCCTCAATTGTGCTGTGACCTTTCTTGCTTACTACGTGTCCAGTCGTAAGTTCAAGGACACAGTCAGGAAAGTCTTTTGTGGCAGTAAAGAAACCCATTCCATGCCATTTAAGTTCAAGAACGCAGAATCTTCTTCTTCTTCTCGTTCGCTGTTGTTTAGAAATGTCTACACAGCCCAAAATTCTGGCGGGGAATAGTAATACGGAACTGATGCCTCCTTTAATGTATTCTAAACACTCACGGGTAGTCATCAGGTTCTATTTCGTTTGAGTGAGTACGCACCAACTTACGTTGATGCTAGTTTTTATAAATGTCTTCTGTCACGCACGTATATGCACAATTTGGTGTAGGGGGATTCGTGCGCGCTTGTGTCCAAGCAAGGCAGATGACGTCAGAGGTTAAAGAATGAAAGCCAGCATCTCAAGCCAGACATTGAGTCTGTTGCCTATATTCCTATATATACCCAGTGTGTTGGGTTAGTTATTCTTCTGGTACAATGTCTTCTTGGTAGAAGTCATTGTCGGATTACACTACACGTAAGTCCGAACCAGTTTTGGTAAGAAGTGAATTGTTTACTTGAACTTTCGTGTCACCATCCTTCGTTGGCATCTAGCTAGCACCTTTCTGCAAAGGGGTGCTATAATGGATCAACGGGGAATTTCACCGAAAGTATTTTAATATTATAAAGGATTCAAGGCTTCATCCTTTACGGTTTATTGGATTGTAATAATATATGGATTGCCGTCGTACGAGTCACGGCGACGAAGAGAGGTTAGCCAAGCACTAGGACATAACCTTCGTTGTTTATATTATATGCAAGTATGTATGGATCTGCCATGTCAGGGGTACCAAGCTACTAAAGTACCCGACCAGAATTGTAGGACAGAATCAATATATTTATTCCAAGATCTTTATGGTTGAATAGTCCTAACGGTCATGACATTGACGCAAGGTCAAACCCTGATCTTATGTGAGGAAGTTATTATGCCTGTACCATGCCTATATATATGCTACATGTACGTTTACTGTGGAATCCATGTTGGAGTACTGTAACCTGTTGTCGTCAACGTATTTTCGTCCTAAATAAATTATGATGTCAGTAAACCTAACGAGTTCGTCCCTATACACATTGGCACTCGTTGACGTGCCTGCTTGTTATTGAAGTCCTTCCTTCACGTTCCAAGAAAGAAACATTCGCGTTATTATTGTCAAGTCCAAATAGCATCGCCCGTGTTGGACCGTTGTCATTACGACACCATCAACATCCTTTAGACAGCGGTTCACACCCCAGTAAAAGCGAAGGCTACAACTATGGCGGCGCAGTGTGGTCTGAAAATGTCCATTTTTTCAGTTACGGAATCGAACTCAATCCAACTCGGTTGAAAAGAAAAATGCAGTCTTTCAAGGCGACAACATCCTGGACTGGTTATAAAATCTAACGGCTACTCAAGGTCAAGATGGACTCAACTGCTTCTATCATTTGCGGACTCTACCAGGTGCTACGTAAGCTTCCTCGGTGATACAGCGCCGGAGTGCAAGACTCTGCAATCCTAGAAATTGCATTTTATCACGAAATGATGAGTATTACTCTGTTCGTTGTCACCGTCTTATGTTAGCTGAGCCGCTTTTTAATATGTCCATTGTAGTATTTCTTGTGATGCATGTTTTATGTCCCATGTTTGTTCTGGGCGGTAGGGAGGTCGATCTGACAAACGAGGTTCATCTCGAAGCTGATTCGGGCTCTTTGTCAGATGTTCTGTAGGGCTCCTTTTGTAAGTTTCAATTGAGCGATAATCCCGGTACAAGGCTAGAAACCTTGCCGACGTTCAGATCGCTAGTTGCTCCTTATAATAGTATCTGTTTAGCTGTAGTGTCAAGTCTTAATCGTTGTTTTCGTAGCTATTTTTATTCGTACCTTGGTTTTATGATGTATCTTGTATGTAATTATTATCCTTCTAACCTGGCTTTCTTTGAGTTTTTTTTACAAAACATATGTTTTTACACTGTCTTGTCAATTGTCTTGTGTAAGTTTTTATCGCAGTTATCATCGTAAATTTTTACGACATTCTATTTTAGTTTCACATTTTAATTTTGTTGACCTCTGCGATCGTCTTCTTCGTCTTTGATTATCTCGTCTTGTCATTGTTGTTGCTATTGTCTATGTCTCTTGTCTGTTCTTAATATTTCATTGTATAAATTATTTTCATTGATTAATAATATTTAGTATACTTAAGTGATAATTAGGTACCGTTCTTAGACAAGAACGTATTGCACACACTTAAAGTAAATTAATTGATAATTATTTGAGTAAATCAAAATGTCGTCGCTTGAATATTTTATGAAACAGGCAAAATCCGTTGGGATGGCTCCTGACGAGGCGAAAGCATTCGCACTATCAGAATACAAAAAGGCTCAAGAGATAGAAGCTGAACAGAGGAAATTAGAACTCCTGAAACAAGAAAATTTGAGATTTGAAGCAGAAGAAAATGATAAGAAGAGGAAATTTGAATCTGAAGAGAATGAGAAACGATTTCAGCGTGAGGCGGAACATAAGAAACTTCAGATTGAGGCAGACAACAAAAGACTTCAATTGGAGGCAGAACATAAAGCAAAAGAAATAGAAGAAAGGAGATTGTTAGCTGAAGAAAATACAAGAAAATATCAACTTCAAATTCAACATGAAAAAGAAATGAAGGAATTAGAATTTAATCAGTTTCGATTATCTCAGGAGGCTATTGCTCAAAAGTCTCAGGAGGGCCAAAATTCGTCTAAACAAGGGAATATTAAAAATTTTCATTTAATATTGCCAAAATTTAATCCTCCATCGGACGATGTGATTCATTATCTACATAGGTTCGAGGCAACATGCGAGGCCTATCACGTGGAAAAATCTCAATACTGTGTAAAATTATCAGAACTACTTACAGGTGAAGCCATGTCAGTATATCATATTGCAACTACTGCTGATAAAAATAACTATGAGGCTCTCAGAACTGCTTTACTTGTTAAATATCAAATGACAGCGAATGAATATCGTTTAAAATTCAAATCTATGCTCCCACAAACTGGAAAACATTTTAACGATTTTATTGATCAAATAGCACTTACATTGGATAGATGGATCGAATTATCCAAGACGGATAAAACTTTTGACGCATTGAGAGATTTATTATTACGCGATAAAGTTTTGTCCTCGGTAAACCCAGCTTTTCTTGCTTTTTTGCACGAACATAAACATTCAAGCATAAATGAAATGCAGCAAACCTGTGTACAATACTGTACTGCACACCCAAACTTGAATTTTGGGAATACTCAGGTTAAAGATGAATTTCCCGTTGCTTTTGCTATACAACAAGATTATCGCAGACGCCATCGCTCTTTAAGTAATGACAGAAACTACAAAAAGGGAAATAACGAGAATTTCAATTCTTGTAATTTTTATAAGGGGAAACAATTTCAGCATTCTTCTCCATATAACAATTCGTGGGGTCAATTTCACAAATCAAGAGATTGGGATAACAATAATTGTGGAAATTATCAAGTAGGTACTTATAAACAAAATTGGCGATCTAAATCTCAGAATCCTAACAATAGACAAGATTCTCGTAATAGATTTTATGGTCAAAGCCATAACAGTGATAGCGCTAACTATCATTCAAATCAATACGGTAACACAAGCAGAAATGATAATAATGGCAATTTTAGAAATGATAGTCACAATCGATCGCGACGTAGAGTTAGATCTTCTAGCAGAGGGCCACGCCATCAAACTAATGTAGCTATTGTTGACACACAAGTTAACAAAGAGAATAATACGAATAATAACACTCATAATGCAATGTCTTGTTCTATTGATTATGAACAGATAAAGTGTTGCCAAGAATGTAAAACCCTGTTCCAGCCCAAGGCGATCACGACACTCCGTTGCGGACATGTGTTACCCAGTCTACCAGCTGTGTGTACGGCTACTTCAGCTCACAATGGAGAAGGAAGACTTAATTTCAATCGTGGTTTTATAAATTCTATTCCATGCTCTGTCCTTTTCGATTCAGGTTGCTCTACGATCGGCGTCAGAAGCTCTTTGGTCAACCCATCCTGTGCCACTGGAAAGACCATTAAATGCCGCACGTTTGGAGGAACTGTAGAAACATTTCCCACAGCTATAATTAATATTCACACTCCATTTTTTTCAGGAAATGTACATGCATGTCTCCTCCCGTCACCAGTTTGTGACATAATACTTGGTCGGATACATGGCATTAAAGAGTGTACCCCACAGCAAATTGCTAATTGGGAAAAGCGACATATACATACTGCTAATGCAGTTGTAACTAGAGCACAAGCTCATGATATGTTGCAAGATACACCTACTGTACCTACTGTCCAAGGTAATAATGGTGATGTTAACACTCCTATTTCACGGGAGTCATTTATGACATTACAAAAAAATGATGCTTCTTTGAAAAAAATTTTTCATTTGTCTAATAACACTGGTAATACTCCTTATACAGGATCTAAACATAGATTTGCTTTAAAGAATGGGATATTACTGAGAGTGATACGAGATGCTGATTCATCCGTACGTTCTCAGATCTTGGTACCTACGACAATGAGAGGTCGTATATTACACCATGCGCACGACACTCAATGTGCGGGCCATATGGGGTTCTCCAGAACCAAATCTAGAGTGCTATCTGCATTCTATTGGCCAGGCGTCCATAGGGATGTCAATATTTACTGCCGCTCCTGTACAACATGTCAGGAGGTCAAAGTACGTGGTCCATACCACGCAGCTCCGATTCAGGCTGCGGACATTCCGATTCGGCCGTTTGAGAAAATGTCAATTGACATAATTGGTCCTATGCAACCATCAGCTAGAGGTCATACACATATACTCACTTGTATTGACATGTGTACTCGTTGGCCAGAGGCCATACCTCTTAAGAATACTTCTTCTGCCAGTGTTGCAGATGCATTGTGGTTGATTTTCTCACGTTTAGGTTTTCCTAGAAAGATCTTATCGGACCATGGAGTCCAATTCATATCGGAATCTATGTCCCAAGTTATGAAGTTATTAGGCATAGATAGATCGCTCAGTGCTATCTACCATCCGATGTCGAATGGATTAATTGAGAGGCAGAATAGGACGCTTAAACAGTTGTTGGGAAAGATAACTCAGGACCATCCTGAAAATTGGGATAGAGTCCTCCCCGCGGCGCTTTTTGCGTATCGCGAAGTACAGAATGAGGCTACCGGATTTTCTCCTTTTCAATTGGTCTTTGGCGTTCAACCGCGCGGTCCTATGTCGTTACTACACGACTTACTTATTGAAGATAATATCACTGATGAAACTCAATCTTCTTACGAGTACGTGATTTCTTTAAGAGAAAGAATAATAGATGCGTGTAGATTAGCTACCACATCATCAGAACAAGCTAAAGAAAATGCTCGACTTTTTGCCAACAGATATAGACGTCTCCGCCAACTTCTTCCTGGCGATGAGGCATATGTCTTATTGCCTTGTAAAGACAATCGTCTCCTTATTACTTGGAGAGGTCCTTTTAAAATAATATCTAGGATCTCCGATGTTGATTATATTGTCGATGTCATGGGAAAGCATAAGACTTTCCATATCAACATGTTGAAGGAATATTACACTCGTCCTGACTATCTTCAGTCAGTGTTTCAGGCAACCGATGAGCCTACACCACCTATCCAACACTATTCTTCTTTATCCGTCATTCAAGAAGAAGAATCTTCTTTTCATGACGTACCTTTACCTTTACCTGTGGTACCACTTCATCCTAATGAAAGTTGGAATGACGTTACTATTTCTACTGATCTGTCTGTGGATCAACATCAGCAAGTTTCCGCTGTTCTTAGATCTTTTCAAGATGTTCTCACTGACATCCCAGGTCGTACGTCAGTTATTCAACACGACATTCTATTAACTGACGATACACCTATTCGAGTCCGTCCATATCCTATACCTCTGCACTTTCGTTCTCAGGTTGATAAGGAATTGGATGAGATGCAAAAGTTAAAAATAATTGAACCATCTACATCACCTTATTCTAGTTCTATGGTCATAATTAGAAAAAAAGATAACAATATCCGTCTCTGTGTGGATTATAGGAAGTTAAACAAACTTACCCAGTTTGACGCGGAACCATTGCCATTGTTAGAAGATTTATTGGTTAAACTGTCTAACTCTACTTTCTTTACAAAACTTGACCTCTCAAAGGGATATTGGCAAGTCCCATTGACAGAAAAGGCAAAGCCACTTACTGCTTTTTCTACTCCACGGGGGTTATTCCAATATAATTTCATGCCATTCGGTTTAGTAAATGCACCGGCTACATTTGTACGCATGATGCGTCGCGTACTGTCTCATCGTCCCGATGTCATTACATATATTGACGACATTTGTCTCTTTAATGACACATGGGATGAACACATTAGTGGATTGAAAACATTACTGTCCACTTTACGGTCATGTAATTTAACGGCTAAGCCTTCTAAAGCTTTCGTGGGTTTTCACGAAATTTCATTTTTAGGTCACCGCGTTGGTCACGGTCGGTTATATACTGAGGACAGTAATGTCTCTAAGATCCTCAACATTTCTACTCCCAAAACTAAGAAACAAGTGAGATCACTATTGGGTCTTGTTCAGTTCTACGCTAAGTTCATACCTCATCTGTCCACTATTACTGCACCTTTCTCTTCGTTATTAAAAAAGGGCGCGGCTAACGTGATTCGGTGGTCGGAGGAACACCAAATCGCGTTGGACACCATTAAGGCATTCTTTTCTAAACCTCCTATGTTACAATTGCCTAATGCGAACCTTCCTTTCATCTTGCGCAGTGACGCCTCTGCCTACGGTATTGGAAGCGTGTTACTACAGGAGTATGCGGGCACCTTGCACCCAGTACTGTTCGTTTCAAGGAAACTTACGTCGGCTGAACAAAAGTACTCCGTTCTCGATAAGGAACTTTTGTCTCTCGTGTGGTCTATAACTAAACTCCAACGTTATCTTCTTGGATCACATTTCTTTGTAGAGACGGATCAGAAAGCACTTACTGCATTAAACACCAAAGACGTCAGATCTGCAAAGTCCACCAGATATGCAATTTCATTGCAACCCTACTGTTTCACAATCCGGGCAATACCTGGATCACAGAACGTTTTCGCTGATATTTTGTCCCGCTGCCCGAGTGAATCATGCGACTTGGTACGCCCTACAAATGTGGATGCCTCTACACATACTACATCACATTTGTAAACATGACGTTCTTTGAACATTACTTTGTGCATCAGTGACAATTTTTTTTTTTGTACATACTTAGTCAAGTGAATAAAGTTGTAACATTCCGTTGAATTACTTGAAGCGGAAAGAAGAAAAAAAAATAAAACACAAAAAACAGTGAATTATATATAACAGTGATGATCACATAACTTTTAGTATTTATGACATTATCTGCGTAAAGATACATTGTGTATTTAGATAAACAATAGTATATCGTGAACTATTTAACAATATTTTGTGGAATCTTTGGTATTTCAACATACTAAAACTTTTAAGGATCTTCGTGTTTATGAACTGGTTTTGAAGTTAACTTTGAATCTTCAAGAACTAATTGAACTTTTAGCAGTGTAATAAACTGAAACATTATTCAGTACATTGTGATTAATGAACATATTTAATTAGTTTAATATAATTAACTATAAATATTTTAATCCTAATGATTACATCGAGTAACTATCACTCATTTTAGATAGTGATACGTCATTGGTAGTTATTCAATGATACTACTCATCCTTAGACACGGTTAGGTGTGTTGATGACTTCAAGTGTTGTATTCATATTCTTTGATTTTTGCCACTTCTCATTTTTTAATTTTTATACATTTTCATCTTTTCCTTTAAATTCATGTATTACCATATCTCTTTATTACTTATTGCATTTGGGTTCAATTAATCATCCTTTTATGCTTTGATTTTCTTTCATATCTTCCACATTGTTCCAAAGTTGGTCAATTGTGATGATATGCTTTTATGCATATTTGTTTTTGAGTTGAGTTGAATTTGATTTTGTTCGTTCACTCTCCTCTTTTTGATTAATATGCCTCTCTTGCATTCTTAGTATTATTAGTATATAATACATATTTGTAAGCTTGTTTCACCTCTCCGCGGTAATTAAATAAATGAAAGAAAAAAAAAATTTAATAGAATTAAATTTTTTGCGGACGGTGTGAAGGAAGATGATGCCTCCTTTAATGTATTCTAAACACTCACGGGTAGTCATCAGGTTCTATTTCGTTTGAGTGAGTACGCACCAACTTACGTTGATGCTAGTTTTTATAAATGTCTTCTGTCACGCACGTATATGCACAATTTGGTGTAGGGGGATTCGTGCGCGCTTGTGTCCAAGCAAGGCAGATGACGTCAGAGGTTAAAGAATGAAAGCCAGCATCTCAAGCCAGACATTGAGTCTGTTGCCTATATTCCTATATATACCCAGTGTGTTGGGTTAGTTATTCTTCTGGTACAATGTCTTCTTGGTAGAAGTCATTGTCGGATTACACTACACGTAAGTCCGAACCAGTTTTGGTAAGAAGTGAATTGTTTACTTGAACTTTCGTGTCACCATCCTTCGTTGGCATCTAGCTAGCACCTTTCTGCAAAGGGGTGCTATAATGGATCAACGGGGAATTTCACCGAAAGTATTTTAATATTATAAAGGATTCAAGGCTTCATCCTTTACGGTTTATTGGATTGTAATAATATATGGATTGCCGTCGTACGAGTCACGGCGACGAAGAGAGGTTAGCCAAGCACTAGGACATAACCTTCGTTGTTTATATTATATGCAAGTATGTATGGATCTGCCATGTCAGGGGTACCAAGCTACTAAAGTACCCGACCAGAATTGTAGGACAGTATCAATATATTTATTCCAAGATCTTTATGGTTGAATAGTCCTAACGGTCATGACATTGACGCAAGGTCAAACCCTGATCTTATGTGAGGAAGTTATTATGCCTGTACCATGCCTATATATATGCTACATGTACGTTTACTGTGGAATCCATGTTGGAGTACTGTAACCTGTTGTCGTCAACGTATTTTCGTCCTAAATAAATTATGATGTCAGTAAACCTAACGAGTTCGTCCCTATACACATTGGCACTCGTTGACGTGCCTGCTTGTTATTGAAGTCCTTCCTTCACGTTCCAAGAAAGAAACATTCGCGTTATTATTGTCAAGTCCAAATAGCATCGCCCGTGTTGGACCGTTGTCATTACGACACCATCAACATCCTTTAGACAGCGGTTCACACCCCAGTAAAAGCGAAGGCTACAGGAACCTTTCCTGGCACGTCAGAGGTATCAACATACGCATGTCAAAGTTATGGCATCTTGACAATGCTCCTGATAAATCTATGTTTTAGTTAATACAATATTCTCATGTGTACAGTATTTAATTTTTTCATGTTATGGCTTTAATTTTACACGTGTAATTGATTCATTGATGATGATGATGATGATGATGATGATGATGATGATGCTTTCACTGCCTCTTCTACTTCCTCCTCTTCTTCTTCTTTCTTCTTTTATTCCTTTCCTTTTTCTTCTTCTTCTTCCTCCTCCTCTTCTTCGTTCTCTTCTCCTTTTTCTTCTTCTTGTCCTCCTCTCTCTGTTTATGCGTGTGTATTATTTGTGATGTGTGCATGACACTAGTAAATGAATGTTAACAATAACTACTTACAGCTGTGTAGACATAAGCGTCGTGCTACTTGGTTTCAAACCGAGTAACTGTGCTACAAGAAGCAAGCGTTCTAACCATTTTGTCAATCCACATTCTCAGATAAAGGTCTAAAAGACACGAAGAAGGAAATCGGAGACAGAAATGAAAGGGATGATAAAGACACGGTAAACCTTTGAACAGATGTCACAGGGCAAGAAGGATTCAATAAATCAATACCCTTTAGCTTCCCGAGGAGCATAGGTCTTCAACAAACAAAGAAGGATTGGCGTGAATTTAATAAGGGCCTATGCTCCATAAGGAGCTAAAGCGTAATGAATTTTATGACTACTACTGCTTACTTCATTTACATACCTAGGATGCATAGTAACACCAGACGGCGGAACAAGCAAAGACATCACCAACAGAATGAATAAAGCGAGAACGGCAATTGCTAGTCTAAACAACATCTGGAAGCCTTCTCACTACAGCACAAACACCAAATTAAGATTTTATGAGAGCTGTGTAGTCGTCTCGGCAAGGCAAACTTTTTTAGAAATGATCCCTAAAAGTGTACTTTCTGTGCTTCTCTATGGTGTGGAATGCTGGAGAGTAACAAAGAAGGAAATGTCGACATTGTCCTCTTTCCACACATTCTGCTTAAGGATAATTCTCTGAATCTTTTGGCAGAATACCATCACCAATCAAGAACTGCTTACTCGGAGTAACCAAGAGGACATGCACACCATCATAGCTGGCAGACGCTGGAGTTGGGTTGGCCACGTCCTCAGAAGAGACCCCGATGCCATCACAAGAACAGCTATGCTATGGACCCCTAAAGGAAAGCGAAAGAGAGGCCGACCAAAAACAACTTGGCGGAGAACTGTAGAGGCCGAGATGCAAAGAATTAACCAGAGCTGGGGCACTGCACGAAGGATGGCCGCCGACTGAACAAAGTGGAAGCAGTTTGTTGCTGCCCTACAAGACGCCACCAGGCGTGATGGCCACTGACTGCTTTGACAGTTGCGGCTAAGGATCAAAGACGTAGACTGCTTAACTGATCGTTCCTCTTCTATCCTGGGGTGTAGAGGTTTGACAGATATATATATATATATATATATATATATATATATATATATATATAGAGAGAGAGAGAGAGAGAGAGAGACGGAGACAGAGAGAGACAGAGAGAGAGAGTACAATACTGTACTACCCGCTGGCTTTCTCCTGGCTTGGTTGAAATCTAGCCCTCAGTCCTTCAGAGGCTGTCCAGGGCCGGCCCGTCCATTAGGCGAACTTATATGGTCGATGTATTGAGAGATGTATGGAGAGATGTACTGAGGTACAAAGAGACCTTTATCGATGCTTTATAGACTACTCAAAAGCTTTTGACAAAGTGAAACACCAAGACCTTTTTGATATTTTACATGAACTAAATATAGATGGGAAAGATCTTAGGTTAATAAGGAACATATATTGGGAGCAGGAATCAGCGATCAGATTTGAAGGAGAACTAAGTGAATTCAGAGCAATTAAAAGAGGAGTTAGACAGGGATGTGTGTTATCACCTGATCTTTTTATTATATACAGCGAGACGATACTTCGAAACATTGAACACCTCGAGGGAATTAAAGTCGGAGGACGAAATATCAACAATCTGAGATATGCAGATGACACAGTTTTAATAGCAGAGTCAGAGGAAAATCTACAAATCATTCTAGACAAAGTAGTGGAAGAGAGCGAGTTGAAAGGATTATCTTTGAATGTCAGCAAAACTGTACGCATGGTAGTTTCTAAGAAAATATAAATACCAGTATGCTCTTTGAACAGCAAAAGAGAAAAAATCAACAAGCCAATCTCTTTAAATATTTAGGCTACACATTGACATCAGATGGCAGATGTGATACAGAGATAAAGAAAAGGATCGCCATGTCCAATGAAGCCTTTACTAGGATGAGCAGCGTAATGAAAAACAGAAACATCACCATTAGCACAAAAATTCGCTTACTAAGGGGCTATTTGTGGTTCGTTCTTTTATATGGATGCGATTGTTGGACAATGAGTAACCAAATGGTGAAAAAACTGGAGGCAGCGGAAATGTGGTTTTTGAGAAGGATATTGAGAATATCGTGGACAGAGAAGAAAACAAATGCCGAGGTATTGACAGCTGCGGGTGTTAACAGATCGCTCATCAAAACCATCAGGAAAAGACAAATGAAATTTATGGGACATATTTGTCACGGATTGCATATCCTTCTTTGCAGTAGTGGTCAAACAGTGACCAAAACTTAAGAGTATCTAATATTGGCTTCCAAGGTATCTACCTGCGCGCAAGATTACGGCAGAGATGTAGATAGAAGGTTAATGACACTTCTACCTTAAGGGAACATTCACAAGATATTTCCAGAAGTCACGAACAATGTTGCATTGGGCTGAACAATTGTTAACGCATTATATCTGGTCCGTCGCCTTTTGTGAAGGATTTAAGCAATGGTTTAGCCCGTTCAAACCCCCAGTTGGTGTAATCCAACGAAATCCCTCTTATAAAGTATAGCTCTGTTTAGTGTAAATATATGTCTAAGTATTTATACGAGGGTGAGTCAAGTGAAAACCGGAAATATGTTATAACAATAAGAATAATCATGCCATTATATTGTAACTTGCCAATATTGTTGTCCTGGATGTCTCGAGTGTCATGCACGCGCCATCGCGGTGATGACGCATAAGGTGACGTCATAATGACGTTTTATAGATGGCCGCCCCGCTAGTGCAATGCACTAGCGCTGTACCTCTTCATCGGACCTGAAAGTCTTTCCTCCCAATGCCTCTTTGAGTCGTCCAAACAGGTGGAAATCACTTGGGGCTAGGTCTGGCGAGTACGGTGGATGTGGGAGACACTGAAAGTGCAGGGCCTCGATGGTTTCAGTCGTTGCATGGGCTGTATGGGGTCGAGCATTGTCATGTTGCAAAAGGACACCTTTACTCAACAGACCACGTCGTTTGGATTTGATTGCGGGTCAAAGATGATTCCCGAGAAGCCCTGTATACGTGGCACTGGTGACAGTGTTGCCCCTTGGCATGTAGTGCTATAAAATAACGCCTCGTTCATCCCAAAAGAGAGACAGCATTACCTTCCCTGCAGATGGCTGCGTGCGGAACTTCTTCGGTTTCGGCGAGGAGGGATGGCGCCATTCCTTGTTCGCTCGCTTTGTTTCAGGTTCGTAGTAGTGAACCCAAGTTTCGTCACCAGAAACAATTCTTGATAGGAAACCACCACCTTCTGTTTCGAATCGCCGCAAAAGTTCTTGACAAGCATCAATGCGTCGTTGTTTCACTTCTGGAGTAAGCTGCCATGGCACCCACCTTGCAGACACTTTGTGGTACTGTAGCACATCAGAGATGATGTGGTGTGCTTAACCGCCTGACCCGGTCGTGAACAATCTGTCACAGAAATCACGCCGTTTTTGAACTTTGAACACCATTCATACACCTGCGACCTCGACATGCATGCATCACCTTACTTGAGCTTCATTCGCCGATGAATTTCTATTGGTTTCACCCCTTCGCTGATCAAAAATTGAATAACAGAACGCTGCTGCTGTTTGGTGCATTTCACTAGCGGGGCGGCCATCTTTAAAACGCCATTATGACGTTACCTTATGCGTCATCACCGCGATGGCGCGTGCATGACACTCGAGACATCCAGGACAACAATATTGGCAAGTTACAATATAATGGCATGATTATTCTTATCGTTATAACATATTTCCGGTTTTCACTTGACTCACCCTCGTATATAGATTAAATATTCTGGCTCATACGTTTGCTTTCATACATATAAAACTCACGCGACTATGATTGTTTAAATTTAAAACAACATGTAACAATTTTAATAATGAATTAGTCTTTAACAGTTAAAATAAATATGACAAGATGGTGAAACTTAGATACAAGTTTTCGTCACGGAGCCGTAGGTGAGGATTTATCAAAAGTCCGTTGCTTTCGCCTATTTTACCAGAAACTTAACTCTAGTTGAGTCCTGCAGCTGTGGTTCATCAATTCTATGATGACGAAAGCCTTCTCAACACTCTCTTCCACTGTAGGCGGTAAGGGTGGATGCTTTTCTCTCACATTAGCGGCGTTAGTACCACAAATCGTCTGATGGCTTGTAACCACGAACTTTAGAAAAATAGAAAAACAAATGCCTTCTGCTAAGTACATTTGTTTGGAGCACTCTAACAGGCTCACGTTCCCGTTGTCCGCCCACCAATGTTAAACTCTCAGAAGAATTTAATTCTCGAGCACGCACAACGTAACTCCTAGAAGATGGTTAAAATTCACCAATATTACTCTGAGGAATAACGGGTAAAATGTGTCTGGACCTTTGAGAATATGATTTGTGCCTGAACTAACATTAACGAATTACATACATCTCAAATATGATATGCTACACTTGAGGCACACATGATATAATCATCACTCATTACTGCTCCAGTCGGAGTCCTTGGGTCACCTCTGCTGTCGGGTTTCCGCACGACTAGTCAGAAACAATCCCCAGCTCTTGCAGTAGTGGTTTATGCATATACTGTTTTCATATGTTGAGGTTGCCAGCCTCATATAACCACTTAGCAAGAAACCTGTAAAATTTACATTAGTAAATAAACTGTTTACACTTACCCCAAAATTTTGGGAATACACAATCTCCTTGCACAGATTTAGACTAGACACAGCCCTGTATTAGATGCTTCGAATCACTTAGGTCTGGAAACTAGAGTTAATTCTTCTGACGGCGGGTGTTCTGCGAAATCACTGGCCTGGGAAAACTTTTGTTTAATTCCTCTATGACTTGGTCTGGGTAATTAGAGTTAATTCCTCTGACGGCGGGTGTTCTGCGAAATCACTGGCCTGGGAAAACTTTTGTTTAATTCCTCTATGACTTGTGATCAAATTCATAAGTTTCCAGTCTTATATTAAAAATGCGAGTTTACATGTAAATTCCTAAGTTGCCTAATACTTGATCTGTTACTTATAGTTGTGGAATTTCTAAGCCCAATGTCTCCTTTTTCTTTCTGGCTTTTAAGAGTCGCTAGTCTGACGTTTGCGCTGCAGTGTGTGTACCGACTTTGATTTCGTTATATTATATCTCACAATCCTCAATTAAAATTCCAGCTGTGTTTCCGCCTAATTTCCCAATGCAATTCATTGTATGTTCTGGCCTCTCAAATCAACCGATCCAATCGAATCTCGTTCAGCACTACGTAAATAGGGGTGTTTCAAATTAAAAAAGAACCCTCACGTATTTCAAAATATTAAATTTAATATCCACGCGTGGCCTCTTCATATCGTTGCGTCAGACTTCCGCCGGCATCTTGTGCTATCTTCACAAACAAATGTTGTGCACTGATACTGCCCCGATGCTATCGTCTGCAAATCTTGAGTTTCCAGACATATTTATCTGTAATCTCGATACAGAACGTACATCGGAAGCGATTACCTCATTATCTCCCGTCTTGTGCAAATATAGTGATAGTCGGCAGCCACCTGGAGTCCAGTGACGGACCGTCACGTTCAAAGGGGTCAATAGAGATGACCGTCTCTATCAAATGTGGCCAGACGAATGAAGCGAAAACTTATCAGTAGAGAGCAAAATAATGAATGAAAGGGCAAAAAATATGCCAAATAACAGCGATGAGTGAGAGGAAGAGAAAATTGAAGAACTAAAGTGATACTGCCGGAGTGGAGTGAGATCGCACAATATTAACAGAAGAGGAGGAGTGGAGGATTTAGTCTTTTGTGGGAAAATACCAGGTAGGAGAGGAAGAGGAAGGAGAGAAAGATGTATGTGGAAAGCTTAAACAACTGGGCAACAAACAACAGCATGGGCAACAACAACCTCATTAGACTATCAAAAGACAGAGAAGATTGGATGGGTCATGATCGCCAATGTCTGTTCCAGACCAGGCACCTGAAGAAGAATAAGATCGCTTAGGGCGCAAAAGTCCTAGGGGCGCATTCCAACAAAATGTAATTTTTGTAAGTGTTTACTAAAATTATTATTTAAATTAAATAATCTACTAATTATTTGTAAATAAAGAAATAACATTATCTAATTATGTTATCTAATATTAAGAATATATTTAAAAAAAATTGATTTACAACATAATCCTCTGTATGGTATTATGACATTCGGGGTCGAATTATCGGCGCATCACTTTGATATTCAATTAAAAGCTAAAGACAATATTAAGAGAAAGGAAGGGAAAAAGGAATAATATTTTTTGCACATACTGATTGAGGGGGAGGGGGGTTGCACTTAAAATATTCCAATTCTTTCAGCATTTACTTACCACTGCATGACCAGCTCGTATTTGTAGGTTTATTTGTTTTTTTATTTTAGATTTGTACTTTTACCCTAACATATTTAAAGCTCAAACTGTATCTTCTATCATTGCTGGTGATTTCGGCGTCCATCACCTATCTGATTTGTAAGTACAATAAACTTACTTATTTCATATTGAGTGGCGTAGCAACATCTAGGGACGCCAGTGTGCAAGTAGGTTTTACTCGCCCTAGGATTAGCAATTTTAATTTTTAAAAATTTTAAAGAAGAAAATTTGATTTATTTTTCTGTCAATGATTTTCTTAAGCAGAAACATTTGAATTGAACGATTACTAATTGTCATTCTTACTAAAACTTTAACAGGCCAATAATACACAGGCTATAAATAATTTACCTTAAGTACTTTTTTTTTTGGTATTATAGCGCCCAATTATTTTTATGTTGCGTCGTTATTTGTAGTCAGCTTACACAGAAAAAGGAATTTAACATTTATATTTCGTTTCAACAACTGAAATCAACAATAAACTTATTACATCACACAATAAATCATAATAATATACACCATGCAGATAAATATTATAGATGAATGGATAGACAGAAGAATGGGTGGGAATAAGTCAGCTTATAGGTAGGGTGATGGATAGATAGGCGGATGGATGATACAGAATACAACTGGGGTGCACATTTTAAGCGTCGCCTAGGGCGCATGAACGAAATTTTTTTTTTTTTAACATTAACTGGGAATTTCGTTTTACAAAATTTGAAACAGACCTTTAAATAAATGTGTCAATTCCTTAGTTTCCTCATGCGTTACCGTATCAAAAATATAAAATTAAAATAATTATGAAATAAATCGTATTCTGTTTCAAATCTAAAAGTTTATAATTTTCTTTACCCTCAACCTTACGATGATCATAATAGACATCGAGGCAATTTAACACAGCACGGCAGCCTGCAGTATGTGTGCTTAATCAGAAACTAGTAATTAACTTTTTATGTGACGACTACGACTCAAGCTGTGAGTGAGAAGGCAGACCATCCAACCAGCTGCGGCAATCAGCACTCACTTCTCCCAACCACCTACTGTAACTGCGACCTTCACATTTAAGTGGACTGTAATTGGCTAGCGTAACAAGCCGCCCTCGTGCTGTGGTGAACATGATGTAGTGTTTTATGCATACGGGAAAACACACACACATGCTGCGCCCAACAGTATTTGTCTACTTTTTACTTTTTCCTGCGTAAAAACAAAAAATAATCCAATACCATAATAACCGCCGTAAGTACTTCGGTCGGTCGGTCGATCAGTCACATTTTTGCACACCGTCATTTGCGCACTTTTTCTATTTTCGAGACAGTACATTAACTTTCAACCACAGCTAAGTTGGGTGCAGTTGTGGTTGAAAGTTAGACAATAATTGTATTGTTTTCCCTTATATGTACTCTCCCGAAAATAGAAAAAGTGCGTAAATGACGGTGTGCATGAACAGTTTGATTATGGAAAGAAGCCAACAACACGATTGATAAACAGTAAATTAATATGAAACAAATATAAAGGTATGTTATAAGGCACTCGTAGGAAATAAAGAAGTAGAACACTAGACAACAGAAAAACAACAGACATGAGTGGCTAACCCAGGATTTGAACCCTGGACCTTCCGTGCGACAACACCGCCTAGCTATGCAAGCGAATCACACTGTCCTCCCTGCCATCTACGCATCCCCAAAAAAGGATGTTTCAATGACAGGTCATTAGTGCGAACCTCTATACATAACACCGGAAGTTTACCATGGGCAGTTCAGCCTATTAATGACGCAATCACTTCTGTTGTTCCCCTATATATCAGTATTGGTCAGTCCAACAAGACAAAGACCTTAATACTGTGTCCAGTATGATAGTGTTACGTGCAGTCTTTGATATCTTACAATATTATACATAGGTAATTTTTTAGTGCTTAAGGGAAAGTCATTATTGAGTTACTTCCCTTGAACTCCGCGGATAAATACATTTTACTGCGATTTATTCGTTGTTTGGGTAATAATAGATTGTTCTTGCTTCAGAATATCTATGGCCTGAATTTATGTGTATTGTTTGTCTGAGTAGGACAAGTCTGTCTTATATCTGTATATCTTTACATATCTAAGTCGAACTATATGTTCTGTTGTCTCTAGAGAGGTCAAAGGCTATTCGGCGGATGTGTCGCTTGAGTGGTGTGATTTGGCTTCGTCCTGATAGGGACTGTGTGTGTTTTGCTATGTCGGCTTGATGCCTTGAAAAAGTGATCTCAGTGGTTTTGGGGAAAGTGATAGTCGTCTAGACCTATCGTGTATGCTTTACCCCAGTGTTTATTCATCTTGCCAAGGAATGGCAGTTTCATATTCCCTCTACCAAGGTAATCAAAGATACTCTTATGAACTCTCGATCGAAGCCACCATTGTCGATAATTACGATTTGAATGTTTAAGAGAATATATTTGACTCGATGAAAAACGACTTCGATTCCTAGCAGCACTATATTCTGTAGAATGCAGTCTATTGTTCATGACCAAATCTACAGAGCAACGAAATGTTGTATGAATGACTAACTTTAGAACAGATTCATTATCTGTATTCAAACGTGAGTGACAGTTCACGAGTGGAGCCATCTTGGAACCAAAACATGTAGGACTTTCAAGAAGAGAAAAGGGATGCCCGTATTATCGCTTGATCAGTCCAGAGATCACTGCTACACATGAGAACCCATTGTTAGCGGTTCAATATTATTATATGGAAAAATATGTGCTGAACATTATGTTGAAGAATCGTTGCTAAACGAGATTAGGTTTAGAAGTCATCTGAAATATTGTTTACAAGCTGACGTGCTCAGTCAGTGACGTCAGATGATATATGTATGGGCGATACTGAGTGCTTGGCTATTGACAGTCCATTATACCATTATTCTACATGAGTGCCCATGTAACATTGCAAGACCATTTGTCCACTGTACTATGATGTATTATGGCAACCTGTGATTTGTCACTATCTGTGCTGTCGAGTGTGTACGTCCAATTAAACTTTAGAAAAGGTACACAGTCGTTGGTGTCGATGACTTCCGGTCATACATGAGTGTGAGAAGAGAACATTTGTCAACAACACGAACCCTTATCATCATTCGCACATTATACACTCCATCCATGTCTACACAACACTGCGTAGGTCAAGTTGACATTCCATACACTACAGTGGGGCAGGCAACACCATAGGGATCTTGTCAACTGATGATGATAGACGCCTGTCTTCCCGCCTAGGAGTGTTCTGGTGTACTTTATCAACATATATTATATCCAACTAAATATCAACTTTATCAACTGGTGGACCAGCTTTCTGGGTTTGACCTCGCAGAAATTCAGAAGTCAACAGATTACCGATACCAGACCGTTTCCTGTGGCTGATACGACACACTTGCAGTATTGGTTTGCTCTTTGTCAACGCTTCGTCACGTGACCTGTCAAGTGAATGCAGTATGTAGGTCAGCGTTGTTGACATTTTTTACATTAGACATTATAGAGTTTCACAGAACAGTTGGATCAATTCTTGTCAGTGTTAACAGAAAGACAGTATTTGTGAACTAAGAAGTCCTGGTTTCATCGATGGATCTTCTTGTTTGCCATATATGAACTTTAATATTTAAGGCCAGAATGTTTAATTGAATAAAGTGGCAGTTTGTTTGTTTTCATGAAAAATAACTTTGCCATTACTGTAAGACTGAGCCTATTTTGCAACACATACTATCATACACATAATTTATATATATTTATGTTTACATGTTATTTGTTTGTATAGTATGTTAGTTTCTATGTCAGCGGGTTGTGTTTAAGGTTGGGCGGCGTCCTCACAACAGAGTATCCCACGTCATAGAGGGTCCGTTGTGGGCGTTTTCTATAGGTGCAATTTTCTTGATTGAAAATTTGCTGCGACAACTGTTGCTTTTGTGTTAGCTGTGAAGTCTGTAATTATTGTTATTTTTGTAATATTTCTTTGTTCTTTAGTTTTGTTTTGATTTGTTTGTAATTTGTTGGTCTAACCTTTTCTATCTTTCAGTTCTATTCATAATTTATATTCATATATTGTGACGTCATTTGTGTTGTTATTCTTTGCAGATTCAGTGATTATCTTCATTGATTTCCCTATTTGATTTATTTTGATTTCTGCAAACGTTCTTGTATTGTCAGTCCTATTTGTACTTTATGTATTCTGTTGGTTGACATATGTTTTATATGGGTATATTTCATAAGACACAATTGCCTGTGCACTGCACTTGGATTATGGTATAGACCAGTACCTGATTATTATTACTATTATACAAGACCTTATTAAAGGCTTGTGACCCACAGATATTGGGATAGTATACTGATTAATCAGGTCATTGAGAACTTGGGGTATTATTATTGATTCAGGTGATTAGTATTATTGTTAGGCATCATGTCTACTTTAGATTATTTCATTACACAAGGGAAAGCTCTTGATAAGACTGGTCAACAATTAGAACAATGGGCAGTTGCTCAATATGACAAAGCATTAGCTGCAGAAGAGAAAAGATTAGCTGCAGAAGAAAGAAAAGCTATGGCGGAAGAGAAAAGATTAGAAAAAGAAGCTGAGGCTGCTGCTGAACAAAAGAAATTGCAGATGCAGGTAGAGGAAAGGAGATTTGAAGCTGAACAAAAAAAATTGGAAAGAGAAGCTGCGGCTGAACAAAAAAGATTAGACAGTGAAGCTGAACAAAAAAGATTAGACAGTGAAGCTGAACAAAAAAGATTAGACAGGGAAGCTGAACAAAAAAAATTGGAAAGAGAAGCTGCGGCTGAACAAAAAAGATTAGACAGGGAGGCTGAACAAAAAAGATTAGATGCTGAAGAGAAAAAAGCAATAAGAGAACATGAATTTGAGTTGGAGAAATTGAGATTGACAAGTATGAGTAATGTTAATCAGGCATCTAGTGGTAATGGTAAACCTTCTACTTACAAGGTTAAGGTTCCACCGTTCAATCAGTCCAGTGACGATATTACATTCTGGCTGGATAGATTTGAACGTTCTTGTCGTACACATAATGTGGATAAATCACAATACGCTAATCAATTATCAGAAAACTTGAAAGGTGAATCTTTGACTAGATTATGCCTTGTAGGAGAAGCAGATAAGGATAATTATGATGTCATTAGGGCGGCTTTGATAAAAAAATATCAGCTAAGTGAGGAAGGCTATCGCCTTTTATTTAAGACGATGGTACCTGAGACGGGGGTAGAATTCTCAGAATTCACTGCAAAGGCACGTCTCACAGTTGATCGTTGGATTGAGCTTTCCAAAACAGAAAAAACGTATGAAGGACTTATGGATTTGTTGCTCAGAGATAAGATTATGTCATGTGTGAACAAACCTTTCCTTGAATTTATACATGAGCGTAAACCTAAATCTCTAAAAGAAATGGAAGAATATTGTTCCCAATATGTCACTGCACACCCCGACGTGACTTTTGGCAACACTAAGATTAAGGAGAGTATGCCAGTTGCTTCAGCAACACCATACAATCCCAATTATTCACACAGATTTCAGGGACCTCAAAACAGATTTGATAAAAAAGGTAACCATAATAGTTATCAAAACCAAGGTAACCAATCATTTCAGGGTTCTTCTTCAAAGAACTGGAGACGACCTGATAGCTCTCGACACAGGGGTGGTCATAATTATAGGAATTTCCGTAGAGGAAGTAATTATAGAAACTATCAGGGTTATCCGTCTTGGAGTCAACAAGATCATAATTACAGAGATACTCATTATAATGAATATGATAATGGTAACCAAGGGAACTATGACTCAAACCCAAATAGGGGTTACAATAGAGGTAACAATAACTACAGAGGTGATAATAACCGAGGTAGATCTCAATACAAAAGACATAAACCACATTTTCAGGCAAACTCTGCACAACAAGAGTCCCATGAAGCCTATAAACAGAGTAAAGATAATAATGATGCTAGTAATATGGCATGTGCCGCTTTTGATTTTGGGAGAGCATCTCAGTGCCCCCAATGCAAAACGTTATTTGAGCCAACCACAGTGTCTACTTTAAGCTGTGGCCATCCTCTTCCTGCTCTTCCAGCATCAGTCGCGCATGATGGAAGAGGTTCTCTTGTCTTACATAAGGGTTTAGTGAATAACAATCCAGTCTCTGTGCTATTTGATTCTGGATGCACCACAATTGGTGTTAGGCAGTCACTCGTAGATCCTTCCCGTGCCACTGGACAAGTAGTCAAATGTGTAACATTTGGCGGCACATTAGAGAAATACTCTACTGCTATCATTAGGATTGCTACTCCTTTCTTTACAGGAGATGTACACGCATGTCTTCTTCCGAATCCGATCGCTGACCTCATCATCGGTCGCATTCATGGAGTCAAGGAATGCACTCCGCAACAAATTTCCACGTGGGAAAGGCAAAACATGCAGATTGCTAACGCTGTAGTCACTAGAGCTCAGGCTCTTAATATGCCTCAAACTTCATCTACTGAAGATAATGAAGTGCATAACCAAGATAATCCCTTGGTAATTTCTCGTGACTCGTTTATAAAACAGCAAGAAGATGATCCCACTCTGAAGAAATTCTTCATTCTTGCAACTAAAGGTGATCCGAATAAAGACACAAGTCGTAAATCGTGGATTACAAAGAAGAATGGCGTACTTGTACGTATGGTTCAAGACTCCATTACGTCAAGTCATTCTCAAATCCTGGTTCCCAAGAATTTGAGAGTTAAAATTTTGCAGCACGCTCACGACTCTCAGTGTGCTGGACACATGGGTTTTTCCCGTACTAAGTCAAGAGTCCTTGCGGCTTTCTTTTGGCCATTGGTAAACAAGGACATACGGATTTATTGTCGATCTTGTAAAGTATGTCAGGAAGTTAAATCCAAAGGTCCACGGCATGCTGCACCCATTCAGGCGGCGGACATTCCTATTCGGCCGTTTCAAAAAATGGCCATAGACATTATTGGTCCATTTAAGATCAAGTCTGCCAGAGGACATCAGTTTATCTTGACGTGTGTTGATATGTGCACACGTTGGCCAGAGGCTATTCCTCTGAAGAGCATTACTACTGCTGATATTGCAGATGCTCTTTGGCTTATATTTTCTCGTCTGGGGTTCCCCGGAGAGATATTGTCAGACCATGGCACCCAACTAATATCAGATACCATGTCTCAAGTAATGTCTACTCTGCAGATAGATAGATCTTTAAGTAGTATCTACCATCCAATGTCTAATGGTATGGTCGAACGCCTTAATAGAACACTTAAAAACTTACTGGGGAAGATAACTGAGGATCATCCTCAAGACTGGGACAGAGTTTTACCTGCGGCCCTCTTCGCTTACAGAGAGGTACCCAATGAACATACGGGATTTTCTCCCTTTGAACTCGTCTTTGGCGCGCGTCCGCGTGGCCCTATGTCGTTGCTTCACGATCTCATAACATCTGACAATATTGACGATGACACAAAGTCATCCTACGAATATGTCATCGCGTTGAGACAAAAGATTATCGAAGCATGCAAATTAGCAACTTCTTCTTCTGAATTTGCGAAACAGAAGGCAAGGCAATTTGCCAATAAGAAGAGATGCTTACGACAACTTTGTCCTGGTGACAAAGCATTTGTATTACTACCTTGTAGGGAAAACAGATTACTTATTTCTTGGAAAGGTCCGTACGATATAATATCGAAAATTTCCGATGTCGACTATATTGTCGATATTGATGGGAAGCATAAAACCTTCCACATCAATATGCTTACTGAATTCCATGAACGTCCGGATTATTTGCAACCCATTTTCCAAGCAACGGACAATTCTCCAGTACCACATGGTCATTACTCATCACTGTCCGTGATACAGGATGAGGAAACAAGTTTTTCAGATGTAAATCTTCCTCTTCCAATGATCCCACTTCATTCCAGTGAATCATGGAAGAACGTTACTGTCTCTCCTGATTTGTCTCTAGGAGAACAGCGACAAGTTTCAACTATGTTGCAAACATTTCAGGATGTACTCACTGACATCCCTGGACAAACGAATGTCATTCAACATGACATTGTTCTAACTGACCATACTCCTATTAGGGTTAGACCTTATCCTATACCTATACATTTTCAAGCACAGGTCGAGAAAGAGTTGGATGAGATGATAGATTTGAAAATAATCGAACCATCCACCTCTGCATATTCTTCGCCGATGGTTATTGTGCGTAAAAAAGACAATAACATACGTCTTTGCGTTGACTATCGAAAATTGAATCAAGTAACGAAGTTCGATGCCGAACCTATGCCTTTACTGGAAGAGCTACTTACTCGACTCTCCAAATCTCATTTTTTCACTAAACTTGATTTGTCTAAAGGATATTGGCAAGTTCCTTTATCTGAACGCGCCAAACCTCTCACGGCTTTTTCAACACCTAGAGGTTTGTTCCAATGGAATTTTATGCCTTTCGGTCTTATGAACGCACCAGCTACGTTCGTACGCATGATGCGCCGAATCCTATCTTATCGGTCAGATGTCATTGCATATCTAGACGACATCTGTCTTTTCAGCGATACTTGGGAAGATCACTATTCAGGGTTAGATGAATTGCTGTCTACTTTGCGTGAGCACAACCTGACAGCGAAACCCTCTAAAGCCTATATTGGTTTTAGCGAAATTTCTTTCCTAGGCCACCGAGTTGGTCATGGTTTCCTAAAGACAGAGGACCATAATACTAGTAAGATACTTAACATCTCAATCCCTAAGACTAAAAAACAGGTGAGAAGTCTGTTAGGTCTTATTCAATTTTATGGCAGATTCATTCAGAATCTATCCTCTATCATGGCACCTCTCTCAACACTTCTAAAGAAAGGTTCGCCTAATGTGGTCCACTGGTCTCAGGAATGCCAATGCTCTCTGGATAAGATTAAAACACTGTTTTCAACACCACCTATTTTAGTGCTACCCACTAAAGATAAGACATTCGTTCTTCGTAGTGACGCTTCATCCACTGGGATTGGAGCGGCACTAATGCAAGAGTACTCTGGAACTCTGCATCCTGTAATGTATATTTCCAGAAAACTTAATGCGGCAGAAAGGAATTATTCGGTTTTAGACCGTGAGCTATTAGCTATGGTTTGGTCGATCCTCAAACTACAGAGATTCCTTCTAGGCGCACATTTCATAGTAGAAACCGACCAAAAAGCTCTTACTGCTATACAGAGTAAGAATTTGAAGAGCTCGAGGTCTACTCGATATGCAATTGCTCTTCAACCTTTTCATTTCTCTGTGCGAGCTATTCGTGGATCAGATAATGTGATGGCAGACATTCTGTCAAGATGCCCACATGATTCCACATAACTATTAGGGCTTAGACTTCTTGATATGTCTAGTTCTATAGTAGTTCCTTTTCTATATCATGATAGATACACATTTGTAATTTAATAATATAATGATTGTATCACTACATAGCGGTTCATGTATGTTTATTCACCGCTGTGCTTTGATGATTTTTTCTTCATAAATCATAAATTTAAGATATCTAATACGAAATGATGATATGAATTTTTTAGGCATTGTGTAATTGCCAAAATTGTATTATACTTTGATGACACCTTCCTGGAAAAATATACTTGTAGAGAAATAATTTCTCTCAGTTTATGAGACACATTCTCACCAGTCGCTCCATAAGTCGACTTAGCCTCATATTAGGCGTTATAGGTATTCCTGATATTTTCATCTGCGCATTATTCATGCGTTGTGAGCCTATTGTACGTTGCTCCTAGATGTATTTCAAAAAAAAAAAAATGTTCCATTTTTTTTTTTCCCGGGAGGTGTGGTAAGACTGTTACGTGCAGTCTTTGATATCTTACAATATTATACATAGGTAATTTTTTAGTGCTTAAGGGAAAGTCATTATTGAGTTACTTCCCTTGAACTCCGCGGATAAATACATTTTACTGCGATTTATTCGTTGTTTGGGTAATAATAGATTGTTCTTGCTTCAGAATATCTATGGCCTGAATTTATGTGTATTGTTTGTCTGAGTAGGACATGTCTGTCTTATATCTGTATATCTTTACATATCTAAGTCGAACTATATGTTCTGTTGTCTCTAGAGAGGTCAAAGGCTATTCGGCGGATGTGTCGCTTGAGTGGTGTGATTTGGCTTCGTCCTGATAGGGACTGTGTGTGTTTTGCTATGTCGGCTTGATGCCTTGAAAAAGTGATCTCAGTGGTTTTGGGGAAAGTGATAGTCGTCTAGACCTATCGTGTATGCTTTACCCCAGTGTTTATTCATCTTGCCAAGGAATGGCAGTTTCATATTCCCTCTACCAAGGTAATCAAAGATACTCTTATGAACTCTCGATCGAAGCCACCATTTTCGATAATTACGATTTGAATGTTTAAGAGAATATATTTGACTCGATGAAAACGACTTCGATTCCTAGCAGCACTATATCCTGTAGATTGCAGTCAATTGTTCATGATCAAATCTACAGAGCAATGAAATGTTGTATGAATGACTAACTTTAGAACAGATTCATTATCTGTATTCAAACGTGAGTGACAGTTCACGAGTGGAGCCATCTTGGAACCAAAACATGTAGGACTTTCAAGAAGAGAAAAGGGATGCCCGTATTATCGCTTGATCAGTCCAGAGATCACTGCTACACATGAGAACCCATTGTTAGCGGTTCAATATTATTATATGGAAAAATATGTGCTGAACATTATGTTGAAGAATCGTTGCTAAACGAGATTAGGTTTAGAAGTCATCTGAAATATTGTTTACAAGCTGACGTGCTCAGTCAGTGACGTCAGATGATATATGTATGGGCGATACTGAGTGCTTGGCTATTGACAGTCCATTATACCATTATTCTACATGAGTGCCCATGTAACATTGCAAGACCATTTGTCCACTGTACTATGATGTATTATGGCAACCTGTGATTTGTCACTATCTGTGCTGTCGAGTGTGTACGTCCAATTAAACTTTAGAAAAGGTACACAGTCGTTGGTGTCGATGACTTCCGGTCATACATGAGTGTGAGAAGAGAACATTTGTCAACAACACGAACCCTTATCATCATTCGCACATTATACACTCCATCCATGTCTACACAACACTGCGTAGGTCAAGTTGACATTCCATACACTACAGTGGGGCAGGCAACACCATAGGGATCTTGTCAACTGATGATGATAGACGCCTGTCTTCCCGCCTAGGAGTGTTCTGGTGTACTTTATCAACATATATTATATCCAACTAAATATCGAATTTTATCAGATAGTAGACTTAGAACAGTAAGAACAGGACAGAGGGTAGGTTTGGTATTGTATAAACATTTATAACACATAAGGAAGGGAAACCACGAGGCCTGTAAACAGTAAATTAATATGAAACAAATATAAAGGTATGTTATAAGGCACTCGTAGGAAATAAAGAAGTAGAACACTAGACAACAGAAAAACAACAGACATGAGTGGCTTACCCAGGATTTGTACAGTGTGATTCGCTTGCATAGCTAGGCGGTGTTGTCGCACGGAAGGTCCAGGGTTCAAATCCTGGGTAAGCCACTCATGTCTGTTGTTTTTCTGCTGTCTAGTGTTCTACTTCTTTATTTCCTACGAGTGCCTTATAACATACCTTTATATTTGTTTCATATTAATTTACTGTTTACAGGCCTCGTGGTTTCCCTTCCTTATGTGTTATAAATGTTGATAAACAGTACATGAACTGGAGTTTTGTCAAACTTTAAACGTTGTTCCCAGAGGCAGTAAGTTGATCATGGCTTCTCAGAGGCAGTAAGTCGATCAGGGAAAGATTTTTAGAGATGCGCGAACAATTACGAGACATGTTATCATAAAAGAAATGTTAGTTATTTAGTCAATTTACGGTTCATTAGATGATTATCACTGCTCCTCATGTCATTTAGGTAAGGTTACTCCATGTCTTCATATTTAATACATCCATATAATTTTCACTACAAATATCTAATGACGGTCGCCTGCAATGAAATGACCACAGAAGTGATAGTACCGTCTGTAATACATGTAACAGAAAAAACACACTATAATTAATAACCTGTCAATGTTGACGGTTATTGCTAGTTAATAAATAAAAGGCAACAACTGATAAACAGCACATTCGTCACATTGAGATGAAAGTCAGTCATTGTTGCCACATGATGATGATGATGGTCTATGTGGTTACTGGTGAAGGATGGAGAAGTCACTTGCTTAAATCATCATCATGTTCCTTTTCAGTCTCTATAGAGTACGGAGCAGCCAGTGAAGCTGGTACACTTGCAAGAAGCCTGCACTAAGCATTAACAAGCTCTTTGCAGTGACTGTTTCACTAGCAATCTGTTTTGCATGATGGGTTCCACCTCCATGCCCAACCTCATATTAGTTGCCTGGTACGACATACCTGAGAGAAGCAGTGGTCCTGTTCTGTCTATGTAGGTGTTTAAATGGTATATCCTTATTCTCCATGTCCAGTGTAAGCGTCCGATTGACATCGTGATTCAAGGGCTGGTCTCTCGCGGCAAAGATCCCGGGTTAGAATCACAGTACCGACAACGCTCCAGTCTACGCAGCTGTAAATGGGTACCTGACTTTGAGTTAGGAAAGGAAAAGGCAGCCAGGAAGGGAACTGGTCACCCCGCCTCTCGATGCTGGACCTAGTAAGGTGAAGTCTCCAACACTTCACTCCCCTACGGCAGTATCTGCTATGAGACAATCTTTTTGTGCCTCGTGTAGTTCCCGGGGGTATCTGAGGAGTCAAAGACGAATACATTAACAGCTCCCTCACGCACTCCGTAAGAGGCGACTAATGTGAGATTGTGCGCAGGGGCTAGCAACTTTCATCATTTAAAACATTTGTTGGATAAACCTTTGCTGTAAGATTGTAGTGAAGTCTGAATCAATGTCTCGGCGATCATTGAATATTATACACTGCCAAAAACCCGTGTAAGTAACCAAGCAAAGAAACGTCAGCTTGGTACACGTAGGGTCAGAGATATGTTAGGCCATTCAACATGGCGACAACAAAAGTGTAGATGTTAGAAATATTTCGGAAGGCAGTGTGAGAACATAGATGGAGTACCTCGTTAAAGAAGGACCAGGTTTGATAATAGGGATCATTAGTTTCACTGGATGTGGTGTAGAGCAGAAGTTATTGTGAAAAGAAGACAGTGGAGCATGAACCACGTTGTGTTTTTCCCTGTTTCGGCTGCTCCATTGAAAAGTCGGATAAACTAGGGAATGGAAAAGATATCTCAATTGATAGAGATCATTCATACGAGTAATATAAGCCTAGGATGGATGAAATCCGTTAAGAAATAAGGAAGCCAGAATTATTTTTGCTTTTAGTAAGGCACGCCTTGCCTAAATCTACACATTTTGTATGAAAGCAAAATACTTTGGCCTAGAGGATTCCGATACGGTGGCTAGTGACCTATATATAGCGGAAAGGAACGAAATTAGACTCCAATCAATCCAGACCTAAGGGTCTTTTATGTTTGGACATGCGCCCTAATATAACCGACTAGGTTGAACGGGACGCGCCTCGCCAGAACGAGGCAAAACTTTAAAAAAAAAAAAGGCGGACACACTTGTCGCGAAACTCAAAAACTGCAGACACGGAGAGCAGCATCTGCCACAAGCTTCACGGCCATCTGCATATGTGTAAGCAGACTGTTATAATTCTTGAAAGCCTGTCTGTCTGAGATTGAGGGTAAGCGAGATATTAATTTTTTTAAATATATATGTATAAATATATTATCAATTTGTGCTTTATGGAAATGGTTGCTTTTGTGTAAAATCTCAGTGTACAATTCCTGGAAGGAACCCCGGCCTGTATTAGTTAAATTTTTGTGTGTAATCTAATCAGAAGAAAGAATGGAATGAGATATTAGTTTTGGGAAAGCCTTTAAAGATGTTATGCTTGCTGGATCGGACTATACAAACTGGAAGAAGGAATGAATGAAAAGAATTGATTATTTTGTATTGTTTAAGATATCACACAACATTTACTATAAGGCCTATGCGTTTGTAATGAAGACAATCATGGACATAGATGTAAAAGTGGTTTTACTGGAATATTGTGCTAGTATTTGGATAAATCGTGTTATTTATGACTTACTCTGTCTCTTATGGTTAACCCCAGCTTGTCTGAACTGTCTCACTATACCTCCTGTCTGGATAGGGAGTTAGTAGGACGATACTACCTATGAAATATTATATTTCAGTTCATATCTTGCCCTGAGCGTCATAACAAATCCTGTAGAGACATATTCAGCAATTGGATGGTCGTGTTGTACCAGTGCCTTACTTTGAAAAAACTGAGGCCACAAACATTGTCATCTCAACTGATTGGGAAACCCGCAGCTGTGGGGTTTTCTTAAGTCATCTTATCCTGCAAGAGTCCTAAGTGGAAGCTTCAAAAGTTAAGTGGCTCAAATTCGGGCTGCCTCATATTACATATATTACCACACCTGGCAGAACCTTATATGATGAAATTTAATTTGGTGGTGTAAACCAAGAGAATAAAGACAGTCATTACCAGTCTATGTGACATTTTAATTAAATAATATTGAAGGAATAATTCAATACTAGTACAAGTGAGAGACAGATTGTAATAACAGTTATCTGTGGTACAGAGTTACTTCAAGGATCAAGATCATAGAAGAAAGATTGACATTGAGAATTAAATTCAGTTAAACTGTAAAATATTTATTGTAATTGAACCATATTTTTATTTTATTTGATTTTGAGTTCTATTTGAGTTTTCAAAGAATATAAAAAAAGGATCATGTATATAAATAAAATTACCAATTGTATCCACAGTTTTTAGTAAATCATTTACGTTGGTTCAAATTACTTATTTGATAATTAATTACCCCTAGATAAGCTATAGTCTTAGGTTGGTCTGGGACAGGAGGCATCATAGGTGACTAGGATTGCACATTACCATCTCACCCAGTAATTTATACAGCCGGACTTTAACCTTTGACCTGGATACAACATTACTCTTTTCAGAAAATGGGGTATTTGTTTTAAGACCAGTCTCTTATCTGGCACTATCCTGGTATAATCTGATACAACTAATAGTCCATTATCTTACACACTAAATAACTTCTCGTCACAAAGATCACAAACACTTTGATGAACACTTCATGAAATAAGTGCCATTTGACTGACACGTTTCTTTCTTCTGCCTCCTTCACCACCGCCCTACTTCAACAACTGATTCTCTTCTCCCCCCCCCCCCTCCCACAACCTCAGAGTGGGAAGAAATTGTTTTTCTGCCTTATAATGTCAATTTATTGGTAATTTTAATTTTATTGTATTTGGTTTCCGTAAATATATACGGCTTTTAAGTTAAATTACAATTATTACGCTTTGTTCTGGTATTTGTTTTTCGTATATTTCATAAAAACAAGTAAGGTATACTGTTACGGTAGTTTTATTGATATCGTCTGCTTTAGTTGGCAGTGCGCAATTTTAGGTCAATAGAATTAATATAGTTTGATGTTGATACTTCACGGATTAGTGAACGCAAAGTACACGGTCAAATTATGACGTGTTAGCGTTGATTAGGTCACGCTTCGTGACTTAGATACCGGAACCTTGTTACGTTGTCCGTCAAGCCGTGAAGTCGTGTTTTATCTCCTTCCAAGGTTAGGCTTTGCTAATAGCCGTATTTATGTAAATTGATATAAGGACTCAGGGTCAGTCCAGATAATATTATACACGAGGAATTTATAATGTTTGTGATTAACCTGCGTTACGGAAGGATAGTTGATAAGTTGTTTGATTATTTTCGTCAAGACTCATGCGCTCATTTCTGGCTGTCTGGACCCCAGCAGCACATGTACACAGCCATGATGTTCTGTTGACATGAATTCGATATGACACGGACGGATAAGAATATGTATTCAAGTAAATTCTAATGGACTGTATGCTAAGATTATAACTGCTTGAAATGTCTTCGTATGTGAACTTGTTAATAAATGTTGGACTCAAACCCGAAGACTTACCCACATCGATAACGTTACGGTTGGCTCGTCAGATTTTGGCAATGTTGATTGTTATTGTGCATGAAGAACTCTTCCTATAAGAAGGTATATACAATGATAATGAGATCAGTAAGGAATCAATGTCTTCTTGGACATTTATTACACAATTAGACAATCTAACGTTGACCCTCAATTGAATACTTATAAAAACAAGCAAGCATGCACCCTCTACAAACAAAGAAAGAACCGGCTAAGAACCAGCACCGTATCAGCTGGTGGCTAGATGTGGTCGTGGAAGTTTAATCTACAAAGAACTAATTGTCAAAGAATACCGGGTTGGAAAAAAAATTCCCTTCGAGCGAAAATGGACACTTTTTTATGCGTACACCCGTGACGTCATACACACTTGACAACAAGACGAGCCGTTTCAATGGTAGCCGCATTTCAACGACTTTCAAGAAGAATTTTCAAAAACAACGCTTCAATCAACAGTGCAAACTAAGTTCAACCTTCACCATCATGCAATATGAGCTCTTTAATCTGTTGGCGAAGCAGACACTGTACAAACTTATCGAGGCTAAAAGCTAAGTACTTATTTCGCTTTACGCTGTTAAGTCCTCTTTCCCCAGTTCACCGACATGTCTTTGGCAAGTCATTGTTGAATGTTGATTGTGGTATTCATATGTATTATGTTGTATTTTACATGTTAGTGGGTGGTTGGCGAGGCGGATCGAAACTGAATTTATGTCTCTTTTCTAGGACGACCGATTCAGTTTTGATTGATCTGTAGGGCTGTTAAATAATTCCATTTTGCAAAGAAACCATTGAAGTTCTTGCCGATGGCCACTTCGTTTGCACTTGTAATTATTTGACTTTTGGTGTTAGGTGTGAAGTCCTGTGTATTACCGGTGTATTTTGCTGTACTCATTTCATTTTTATTCATTTCTGTAGTAATGTTCGTAATCTGTACCGTCAATTCTGATCTTTCTATCATTTATTTCATAGATTTGGTATTAACCGTTATGAGTCCATGTATACGTAATCAGTTTATGTGTACGTAGGTTCTCTCTCAATTTGGTTCAATCCTTGACCTTATTCTTGTACTTCCGATTTTTTCTACTTGGTTCATAAATTCATTTATGTCTGTGAAATTGTCACTTTTGTATCGTACTACTGTTTGTAAATCTTTGGTTAATGTGCATATTGCAGTTATTCATTTCATAGATTGATAATATAATTACATTGTTATAAATTGATTCTCTATAAGATAGTAAACTAATTTAATTAATTTTTATTAAATTACATGATGACTTAGGTGATGTCATCATTTTGCAGTAGTAGTCCAAGACACTATTGAAGCATATTGTAGATTATGACTAGGGCATAATAGCATAATATATATTGATAAATAACTTTAATTTATGGTTTGCCTTGAATAGGACAGACATATTAGATATTAATTAGTACACTTTCATAGTACTACAGTGTTCACTGGGCCCATGTATATGATTAAATAACATAATTATGGAGGGATAATACCCATAATTATTAGAGGATAATATTAGATGCATGATATAAATTCAGCATCATAAATTAATAAGGGTATAATACATTGGTATAATGTAATGAGTAAACATTATTGATATAAATTATTATTAACAAATTGGTTGTGGAACTTACAACTAATAGTACTAGAATATCGTAGCTGATTATATTGTGTATTAATCTATTGTATACACATATAATTAATTGATTAATTTAGATTGGTGATTAATATTAATAGTTGACTAAGTGAATGAGTCACATATATATTTACCATGCTTACTTTGGAGGAAATTAGGGCGATTGGACGGAAACATGGTATGGAGGGTGAAAGATTAGACTCATTTGCCTATGAAGAGGTGGCTAGGCGAACTTATATGAATAGGGAATGGAAAGTACCTACTGCTGAAGAATTAGAAGTTGAGATAAGGCATATTAAGGAATTGGAAGAAAATAAAAATAGGTGTACATTAGAGGAGAAGAAGGTTGAGGAAAAAGGTGTTGATGTTGAATTAGATAAGGTTCATACTGTTTTAAGTGCAGATGGTACACATATGGCTCAGATTCAGGAGCTAAAATCTGAGGTTTTGCGTTTGAAATTAAAGGTTGATGAACAAGAATTAACAAATCGTGATATGAAGAGTTCTTACATTCTGTTGGAGAATAAGATGAAAAGAATTGAACTTGAGAATCATGAATTTATACATCTTCTAAGTCAATATCAAAAGTTGACTAATGACAATTTTGCTAACCTCGATACATTGCTCCTTAAGGAGAATAATACATATTCTGAACTAGAAAGGAAAATGCAACAGCAGATTAATGAATTATCAAATAAGCTGAATGCAGTTGAGTCTCTACTTATTAATGAGAGGAAGAAAACTACTAACTTGGATAAAATAAATAAGAGGCAGAGACAGGAAATTACACTCCTGAATTTAGAGGTTACAAAGGCAAGAAAAAGAGTAGATGGTTTACTGGATGTGGTATTGGACAAGAAGATATTGTCCAACATCAGAGATGATAGATCTATTGTACGACATACTAAGGATACTCCATGTGATAAGACCAGCTCAGCACAACCCAATAAAATAAAAATATCATTCCGAGGGAGATATACCTTTCCTCGGCAGAATATTACTGCCAATGCAGAAAATAAATGTTGGCGACATGATCAGCTGGCAACTGATCTTAAGAAAACTTTTGACGTAGTCAACAGGGGAAAGGAGTGCACTAGGAAACGTAACATATTGAAACATGGGGTTGGTGTTAAGAGTGATAGGAAGACACTCAATAAAATTAATACCAGTACATTGAAACAAAATAATGTACTTAGTTCTTCTGATCCGTCCACTACTACATGTGCTACAAATGTACCATTACAGGGTAAGGGTCATTATACTCAGGCCCAACATAAGAATCCAGTATATAGAAAGAATAATACTTACATGAGGGACATACATTGCAATGTACCTCAAGCAACTAAGCTTGCACATCACTCATTTTCCCATGTTAGTGACAATGGTCCTATATATATTGGGAAATGTACATATTCTCGTACCGTGTTAGTTAGCAATCTGCCACAAGGTACTACATGGCAGACACTTGGTAATTTCTTTAAGTACACGGCAGACGTTAGGTTCGTGCGTCTGTTGCCACCTACCAATAACAGGTATGTTGAAGCTCTGGTTACATTTCGTAACAATAGAGATGCTCGAATGGTTATCGAGCTTGACAATGGTGTTTATTTTCACCATCATTCTTTGAGATTGCAATTACGGTAGTACCTGATTCTGCGTCACGCAGATAACAGGTTACGGTAACACTGTTCGTCACATCTTTGATGACTCAGCATAGTCAGTCATCATTTCTTTTCTTTACTGGTCAATTATTCTTATATGGCTTATTTATAGTGGGCTTGTCTATTAGGTGACACTTGTGTTGTTTTATCTACGATAACACTGTGTTCTTTCGTCTTTGTAATGTTACCATGCCTAAGTTAGACAGTAACTGTGTTCACTATTCTAACTATGCTCAGCCAATGCAGCATAGGTTTGTATATCGTCTATTTGTCTTGAAAAAGGACATGCCTGTGAAAGTGGCATGAACTAAATAATCGCTCACTAAATTTCTAGGAATATTATTTTATTAAATACCTCCAAAATTTGAGGTCAACATTTGCTACTAAATTTTACGCAAATGTATCTCTCCGTCAGATGTCAGCAATTACAGACTATGAGCGAGCTGTTCTCGTACTTCAAGTGACAGCAACAGATGCTACTAAATTCTATACAAAAATACCTCCCTCCGATGCATGCAATTTTCTACGGCAGTAACGTTTGCATTCAAGGACTTGCAATTGGTTGACATAATTCTAGTTCTACTATCGCGAAAGTTATACTTCAAACGTAGAACGAAGTTTCGAGTTTCCTTGACGGTATTATCAAATACTTTACGAGCATACTGAATTCGAATAATAATTGTCCACAATTTCAAGAAAATTAAAGACTGAACAAGATTGACTTTGGAACTATGATGTATTTTAGCGATGGAAATGATATCAACTAACTATATACGAATGACACTTCGAATACTGTGCAGTGAATCAACCAATATGTACATTCTCCGAAAGAAATTGGGTATAGCAAGAGACGTATTTCGATGGTTCGTTTTTAACGTTTGGACTTTGGTTAGTGTCCATTCGTTCTACAAATCGTTACGAGATAGTCGGGAAGAGTATCTGAATCCAGGCTGGACAAAGACCGTTATGCTACAGAAATTGAAATGACTAATTCAACACGATGAAAGTTTACATTCATTCTGGAACGATACATAGTTGAACATTATGAACTTTCTTCTACAATAGAACTTTCGCAAAGGAAATAACGACGGCTGGATCTTCATGTCCGACATTATTAAGTTTAATAGTTATTAAATTAATAAAGAATATAATAAAGTTGAAGTGTGATAATAAAAAAATGAAATGTATCAAAAGAAAGAAAAGATGAAAAAAAAAAAATAATAATAATATCACACAAGTGAATACTCTAAATATTTTATTTATGGATGTGATAATTGGTATATGAAATTAGTTAAGATGTGTACATAAAATGTATGAATTTTTTCTTTCTTTCTTTTATTACTTCATTAAGTTAGTTAGTTAGTAATTACTCGATACACATAATTAATTTTAAACACACATAACTAAATTAATTTATACCTTATCTTTTTCTTTACTTTACTTGTCCTTACTTCTCAATTCTTTTATTATGACAATATCTCTCAGTTTATTTAATTAAATGTTAATTAATTAATACCCTACTTACATACTATGATTAATTAGTTTAATTTTAATTAGTTGGAATAATTTTCTTTACATAACACTTCATTATTTAGTCACGACAGACTTTAATTTAAGTAGATAAGTATTTAGCGACAGTTGACACTCTTTTGGTTAATATAACATCCATGAATGTTACATGACTGATATATTATCGACATGACTACGACACTGTTCTAGACAGAACATCGCAGGCCATATGTCGGGTTTTTGTTAAATTTTTTTGAGATGTGTGAGTAAGATAGTTCAAAAAAATCTATCTAATAGATTTTTTTTCCCCGGCGGGCAGGGAATTGTTACGGTAGTTTTATTGATATCGTCTGCTTTAGTTGGCAGTGCGCAATTTTAGGTCAATAGAATTAATATAGTTTGATGTTGATACTTCACGGATTAGTGAACGCAATGTACACGGTCAAATTATGACGTGTTAGCGTTGATAAGGTCACGCTTCGTGACTTAGATACCGGAACCTTGTTACGTTGTCCGTCAAGCCGTGAAGTCGTGTTTTATCTCCTTCCAATGTTAGGCTTTGCTAATAGCCGTATTTATGTAAATTGATATAAGGACTCAGGGTCAATCCAGATAATATTATACACGAGAAATTTATAAGGTTTGTGATTAACCTGCGTTACGGAAGGATAGTTGATAAGTTGTTTGATTATTTTCGTCAAGACTCATGCGCTCATTTCTGGCTGTCTGGACCCCAGCAGCACATGTACACAGCCATGATGTTCTGTTGACATGAATTCGATATGACACGAACGGATAAGAATATGTATTCAAGTAAATTCTAATGAACTGTATGTTAAGATTATAACTGCTTGAAATGTCTTTGTATGTGAACTTGTTAATAAATGTTGGACTCAAACCCGAAGACTTACCCACATCGATAACGTTACGATTGGTTCGTCAGATTTTGACAATGTTGATTGTTATTGTGCATGAAGAACTCTTCCTATAAGAAGGTATATACAATGATAATGAGATCAGTAAGGAATCAATGTCTTCTTGGACATTTATTACTCAATTAGACAATCTAACATTGACCCTCAATTGAATACTTATAAAAACAAGCAAGCATGCACCCTCTACAAACAAAGAAAGAACCGGCTACGAACCAGCACCGTATCATATACCAATTTGAAAATAGGACGTGACTTTTCAATTATCCTGCACTGGCTTCCTATCTCGGTGGTACATGGTTCGATCCCCAGTTGAGGTGGGATTTTTTATACCGCAAACAGCTCCTAGGTCAACCTAGCCTCATGAATTGGGTACCAGAGTAACTCTGGGAAGGTTACGGTGGCCGGCGTGATGCTGACCCCATCACACCTAGTGTGCCGATGTTCAAGAAAATATGGGCCTTACACCATATTCCCAATATGTCTCAATGGGCGTGTAACAGGATCCTTTACCTACCTACCCTGTGTATAGAGAAACTTAAAATAAAGTGGTTTGGACACCTTTTTCATTTTTAGCAATGTAGTCAGCTACAACAACAAACAATCAATAACAGGATATCTTGCTACAGGTCAAGGGGAAAAATCAAGAGGAAGACGTGCATAAGAATTATTGATATCCTGAATACACACAAGCTGAAGCTAATCACAACAATACAGCACACACACACACTAACGGATATCACATCTCCTCAACGTTTCTTCACAACATAAATGGAGGGAAAAAGTAAAGTATCGTATTTATTTCTGAATCTACGACTGTTCATTTCCCAAAGATAGAGGTACATTACTTCATTTCTGTGAGATTAGAGTGGCACGGTTGTTAGAACTGTTACTTCTCTAGGCGAAGTTACAGGATTTGAAACCTGGTAGCATCACGGTATTATTAAGTCTATCCGTTTTTTCCTGGATGTGTTGATGTGAATGTGCTAGTAGTGCAATGTCATCTGCATATTCCAGATCTTCCAATGTAGAAAATGTAGTCCATCTTATTTCTCTTGGACTGCCGTCTGTTGTCTGGCGCATCACCCAGTCTATGACTGTTAAAAATAGAGTGGTTGATTAGGGGCATCCCTGTCGTACTCCTGTCTTCACCTCAAAGGTTATGCTGCTCTGCCCAACGCTGCACGTAAAGTTGGCATAGAGGCTTTTTATGATTGACACTATGCAGCTTGGAATTCCATAAGCCCTCAGTATTTTCCATAAACTGTCCCTATGTATACTGTCAAAAGCCTTTTCAAAATCAAGGAAATTAATGTACAGCTGTCTTTGCCATTCTGAGCACTGCTCTATAATGTTCCTGATGGTAAATATATGATCTACACATCTTCTGTTCTTTATAAATCCTGCTTGTTCTTTCCTCAGTTTGTGGTCTACTGCTTTCGAAATTCTCTGTATAATTATCCTGCCTAGTATTTTGCTGGGAACTGAGAGAAGAGTGATTCCTCTCCAATTATTGCAGTCTGCAAGATCTCCCTTCTTGGGCAATTTGACAATTATTCCTTTGTTCCACTCTGTTGGTGTTTCCCTGTTTTCCAGACTTGTGCAAATAGTGGTTCTAATAGTTCTGCTGCTAGCTCAGGGTCTGTCTTAAATAGCTCTGCATTTAAGTTATCATGGCCAGGAGCTTTTCCGTTCTTTAACCCTTTTATTGCTGTGATGATTTCTTCTTTTCGTGGAATGTCTGTATTAACATCTAGATCATTTTCAGCCTCAGGAACATGTAAATTGTGTCTCTGGTGGTTCCTTGTTCAGAGTTTCTCTGAAATGCTCTGCCCATCTTGTTTCCAGTCCCTCTGCTGTCGTGATGAGATTTCCTTGCTTATCTCTTACTAATGTAATATTGTTTGCACCTCGTTTTCCGCAGGTGGGCTTGAACATCAATCTAAAGAAGTCAGAAGTCATGACGCTCAATGTGAACAACCCTGAGCCCATATCAGTAAGGAATCAGCAACTGGAACAGACAGAGACCTTCACATACCTAGGATGCATAGTAACACCAGACGGCGGAGCAAGGAAAGACATCAACAACAGAATGAATAAAGCAAGAACAGCCTTTTTTAGTCTAAACAACATCTGGAAGTCCTCTCAGTACAGCACAAGCACAAAATTAAGATTATATGAGAGCTGTGTGCTTTCTGTGCTTCTCTATGGCGCGGAATGCTGTAGAGTTACAGAGAAGGAAATGTCGAAATTGTCCTCTTTTCACACAACATGCCTAAGAAAAATTCACCGAATCTTTTGGCTAAATACCATCGCCAACCAAGATCTGCTTACTCGGAGCAAGCAAGAGGACATGCATACCATCATAGCTGGCAGACGCTGGAGCTGGGTTGGCCATGTCCTCAGAAGAGACCCCGATGCCATCACAAGAACAGCTATGCTATGGACCCCTGAAGGAAAACGAAAGAGAGGCCGACTAAAAACAACTTGGCGGAGGGCTGTGGAGGCTGAGATGCAAAGAATGAACCAGAGTTGGGGCACTGTACGAAGGATGGCCACCGACCGAGCAAAGTGGAATCAATGTGTTGTTGCCCTACAAGACGCCACTAGGCGTGATGGCCACTGACTGCTTTGACGGTCGGCGGCTAAGGATCAAAGAAGAAGAAAGCATCACGGTCATGTCTACCCAGCTGTAAATAGATACCTGACTCTGCTCCTGAGATAGGGAATGAAAACGCAGCGATGAATGGAGCCGGTCATCACAGGTTATACTGCTGAGACCAAACATAGTGAAATCTCTAACATTCCATACCCTATGCAGTATCTGCTATGGAACTATCATTATATTTATTAAAAATTCACTTTTAGATTTTACTTCGACCTTTACCTGTCACAGTTTTCATAAGGGAAGTTATCTCCTTATTTTACACCTTACTTTAAAATTAGTTTGGATCCGCCTTCTGTGCTTGCAATAGATAGCCGGATATAGTAAGCCCCAGCCGGATATAGTAAGCCCCAGCCGGATATAGTAAGCCCCAGTTTACTTCCCCGGGGTCTCTCAGGAGACAAAGAGAGAATGGGCTAACTATTCCTTCAAGCATGTCGTAGGAGACGACTAATATAGGTCGTGCAAGGAACTGGCAATCTCTTCACGTCAAACAATTTGATACAGAAACTACAGCAGCAGGAGCATATGCGTATTGTGGTGCAGACTTCCCGGGGGACTTGATGTAGTGGTGATGGTAACTACACCCTGTTTTAGGAAGAATAAGAGATAAGAATGAATGACTAGACACGTAGCAAACTAGATAAGAAAAACACATGGCGTTTTTGGTTGTATTAAATAGAATGGGAGAGTTTATAGCAAGTATAGAAAATGGCAAGAAGAAAGGTGGAATACACGGTGACAAAAAGAAAGATTGAAGAAACAAGAGATATAGGACGACAAACAGAGACGGCACTGGACAGTCTGACACCGTGGCATGGAAGTAGAAGAAGAAGGGGGATGAAGAAGAAGGGGATGGAGGAGGAAGAAGGAAATAGAAGAAGAAGGAAGAAGAAGAAAGAGGAAGAAGAAACAGGAGGAAGAAGAAAGAGGAGGAAGAAGAAGGAGGAGGTAGAAGAAGGAGATGGAGGAAGAAGAAGAAGGAGGAGGAAGAAGGAGACAGAGGAAGAAGAAGAAGGAGGAGGAAGAAGAAGCAGGAGGCGGAGGAAGAAGGAGGAAGAAGAAGGAGGAGGAGGAGGAAGAAGAAGAAGAAGCAGGAGGCGGAGGAAGAAGGAGGAAGAAGAAGAAGGAGGAAGAAGAAGGACGAGGAGGAAGAAGGAGGATGAGGAGGAAGAAGAAGAAGGAGGCGGAGGAAGAAGGAGGTAGAAGAAGGAGATGGAAGAAGAAGAAGGAGGAGGAAGATGTAGGATGAGGAGGAAGAAGGTGGAAGAAAAAGAAAGAGGTGGAAAAAGAAAACGGAGGAAGAAGAAGGAGGAGGAAGAAGAAGGAGGACGAGGAGGAAGTAGAAGCAGGAGGCGGAGGAAGGAGGAGGAAGAAGAAGAAGGAGGAGGAAGAAGAAGGAGGAAGAAGAAGGAGGATGAGAAAGAAGGCGGAGGAAGAAGAAGAAGGAGGAGGAAGAAGAAGACGGAGGATGAGGAGGAAGAAGGAGGATGAGGTGGAAGAAGATAAAAAAAACTGAAAAAGACGCTGAAAAAAGGATTGAAGGAAAGAAAGAAAGAAGATGAAGGCTGCATACTCCACGAGATGTTTCCATTTACATACACTTAAGATTGACTGACAGGTTGTGGTGGTTCCATGCTTCAAAAGGAGCTAGAGAGGAAATGAAATACAGTATAGACCATCTTTCTATTGGTTCATCTATCAGTAAGAATCTAAATGTTACAATAAACGTTTGACGTATTTGCATGTCATGGATTCTATTTATACCAACACAGACTAAAGTCTATATTCAAAACGTATTTGGAAAAATCACGTCATTGTTAACGCTAATTCATTCGTTTGTCTTTTATGCTCCGGCAGGAGCATCTGTTCAACACTGCAGCTGCCCTTTCCAGGAACCCCGTACCTAAGCATTTTTCTATAGTAAACTATTTTACATCATCTGATGATCAGATCACCTCCTGCTGTAGCAATCTGCACACAGATTCCTATCACAGACGATTGTTTATGATTGGTTGTGAGACTAGCTGACGCCTGCTCCACTGTAGTTTGACGTTACGAACAGTTGAAAACTCGTCAGGTATCATTACACTTTTATGACTAGGTTATCTTTGCGTGCTATTTGTTTTTAGTGTAACGACTTGTATCTCGAATCAATTATTTATTGTTATTGCCTTTCCTTCTACATTAGCTTGTACACACATTTTCAAACCATAACACACACTCTCTCTCTCTCTCTCTCTCTCTCTTTCATTCTCTCACACTGTATCTAAAATATGGAGGACAACAAAAACAACAACCAAAAAGCTACAGACTTTCATAAACGGGTGCTAGCGTAGAATAGAAGGAGTGAAAGGGTATGACAAATTAGGGACTGATGACAAGAACCAGACAAGTGCCAGTGGAACAAGATACGAGAAGAAGACGCTGGCGATGGATAGGACACACACTGAGTAAACCTGTTGGTGACATTACAATGCAGCCCTTGTTCTGGAATCTCCAGGGTAATAGAAGCAGAGGTAGACCCACACACACACACACACAGACAACACAAACAAACAAACACACTTGGAGAAAAGAAATGGAGACTGAAGTGATGGATGAGGAAGGCGTAGAAAAAAAAAGCTTGAGCTGATGGCACGTGACAAGAAGACGTCGCATGTGTTTGTTGAAGGTCTATGCTCCTTAGGGAGCTAAAAGGTATTGATTGATTGACTGACTGATTGGTCAACTAATTGATTGCCAACTGGTACTCTGTGACATGTATATGCAAAGTGCGTGAGTGAATTGATGTGTTTGTGGCTAGGAAGATTTGAAACCATTTATATTGTATAAATATTTACATGAAAGCGCTGTTAGGATCTTACCAAATATGGAAGCACGATGTACAAGGATAACCACAATAAATTACCGGAGACGCTTTCCGCGCAATTATTAGTACTAATAATTATCATGTACGGATTGTTGTATTTGTGATATCGTACCACCATATATGATATAATGCATATGGCACTATAAGTCACTGAAATACGGTGTTATAGAAGACTGTGGGTAGTTAACAGAGCAGTGAGGTTGTCCTGAAAGAAGCCAATGCGAAAACGAAGCTTATTACTCCCATTAGAAGGAAGCAACCCACTCTGTTTGGGCATGTGATCAGAAAAGGAAGGGTGGAATATCGTGAAAACAGGAACGACTGAAGGAAAACGATATAGAAGACGACACAGAGAAAAGGTACTCGACAGTTTGACATAATGGCGCTGAAAGAAGTCAAAAATCAATAATGGAACTGATAAACAGTCCTGGAAACAGGAAGCTGTGGAGATACATGATCTCCTAAGCCAAACGGCATAGTACTTGAAGAAGAAAAAGAATCGCCATATGTGAATGATATATATGTTGAATAAATATTATAGCATGTATAAATGCTGGCAACCACATTATGTAAAACATATAGTTACAGAAATGTGAATGCTCTGTGCATACTTCCTGCAGTGGCCCAGCGGCAGTGGTGGCTTTATTCTCCATAGGGAGCGAAAAAGAAAATTATATATATATATATATATATATACGAGGGGCGTTCAGAAAGTAATGCACCACATCGTTTTTCTCAGTTAATAATGAAGATAGAAGCAAGAAATTTTGCACACTTCAAATATGGCATGTGCCAACTGTGTGCACTAAATTGCAGCGCAACCGGCCAAATAATATGGCTGCCCTAAGCCGTTGAAATGGAGCGTGTTAGCAACTTGCGTTATAAACAGCGAATTGTGAAAGAATTTCTCGTTGCAGAGAAGGAAACTGTTGTGAATATTCACAAGCGTCTAAGTGATGTGTATGGAAGTTTTGCAGTCGACAGGAGTACAGTCAGTCGCTGGGTTCAGGGAATCAAAGAATCAGGAAGTGGAGATACGGAGCTGCTTGATCGGCCGCGCTGTGGACGTCCTGCCACAGCCACCAACGCAGAAATGTTGAAATGCGGTGAGGGCATTATTCTTACTGATAGGCGAATCACTACTCAACAATTGGCCTTACAGCTGTCAGTCAGCATTGGTAGTGCAAATGCAGTTATAAAAACTCTCGGATTTTCTAAGGTTTGGGCAAGATGGGTTCCTCGAAGTCTCACAAATGACCACCGATTGCAAAGGAAAGCAAATTCTTCTGAATTGTTGGAGCGTTTCAATGCTGATTGTGAGAACTTTTTGGCTAAGATCGTTACAGGCGACCAAACTGGGCACATCATTTTGAACCTGAGACAAAAAGACAGTCAATGGAGTGGCATCATCCGCAATCACCAAGAAGAAAGAAATTCAAGACAATTCCTTCAGCTGGAAAGGTCATGATCACTGTCTTTTGGCACATTGAAGGTGTGATTCTTGTGGACGTTATGCCAAGAGGAGAGACAATCAATTCGCAAGCTTACATTAAGACATTGAAAAAACTCAATCAACGTTTTTGCAGAGTTCGGCCGTACAAGAATCCAGCAGACCTGCTTCTCCTTCACGACAATGCGCGCCCTCACACAAGTCTGGCAACACGGGAAGCAATCACCAAATTGGGTTGGACTGTACTACCCCATTCACCCTATAGTCCCAATTTGGCACCCTCTGATTTTCATCTATTTGGTCCACTTAAAGATGCACTCCGTGGGACAAGGTTTGAAGATGATGAAGGAGTGATTCATGCAGCGAAGAAATGGCTACATGATCAAGACAAAATCTGGTACGGGCTAGGAATACATGCACTTGTTTCGCGCTGGCATAAAGCCGTACAAGTTGATAGGGATTATGTTGAATAATACCGATGTTTACATGACATATCCATGTATATTGTGTATAAATTTCATGCTTATTGAATAAACAGCTCCTGAGAAAAACGATGTGGTGCATTACTTTCTGAACGCCCCTCGTATATATATATATATATATATATATATATATATATATATATATATATATATATATATATATATATATATATATATATATATATATATATATATATATATATATATATATATATCTCTGGAGTCCACTATATGTAGATGGGACTTCTTAACAACTACTTGATCGACCGATGGACTATTCTGATGATCAGATTGCCTCCTGTTGTATCGCTCTGTATAGAGTTTCCTATCATCAGTGATGGAAGATCAAGTAAAAAAATCAAGAAAAGACTTGAGATGGCCTCAGCTGCCATGACAAGGCTGAATGTGATCTGGAAAAGTAACATCAGTTTTCCTGTGAAGATCAAATTATACAAATCACTTGTATTATCTATTCTCTTGTATGGTGTGAGGGCTGGGCACTCACTGCAGATACGGAGCGAAGGATTCAGGCTTTCGAGTATAAATGTTATAGAAGAATTTTGCGCATTTGCTATAAAGAGCACAAAACAAATGTTTATGTTAGAGAGAAAATAAACACATATATGCAGGCCACCAAGAACCACTTTTGCCAGTAGTGAAACGTCGAAAGCTTGCATGGTCTGGGCTTGTAACTCGTCATGACTCCCTGTCTAAAACGATCCTCCAGGGAACAGTCGAAGGTAAACGGGGAAGAGAAAGGCAAAGAAAATCCTGTGCTGGTAACATCAAAGAATGGACAGGGCACGGTTTGTCCACACTTGTACGCATTGCTGAGGATAGAGAGCAGTGGAGGACCCTGTCTGCTGATGCTTCCACCATACCTTCCCTACAACCCATGACGGGTTACGGGTCGAGATGATGATGATGATTATATATATATATATATATATATATATATATATATATATATATATATATATATATATATATATATATATATATACGTTTCTGTGTATGCTTTTATATATGAACATACGCACGAACTATCACATAAATATACAAGTATGTATGAATGTTTTCAAATAAATATTATGTCACTTACAAATAATGTATACAAGCAGTCACTTCTATGTTATTGACCTATGAAAAAAAGCATGTCTATCCAACTGTGATATGCATTGCCCATTTAAAAGTAACGCCTGTTAACTGAAATATCTACGTGTTTCACGGTCTGTTGCCCAAAACTTCCATAACTGTTGCCTGATATGTTTGTTTACTAACATTATGCATCAAAAAGAAACAAAAAAATAAGGTTAAATGTTACAGTAACATTATCACTATTCTTACCTGTCTGGTGTATACAGGCTCCAACACATTGGAATTGTATTATTTAACAAATACGTTATTTCACATATATAGAATTTACATTTAGTTCTTCCCCAGTTATTGGACACATGTTGCAACTAACACGCGTCGACCGAGGAGTGAATAAGCAAGTGTGTCGATGTGTGTCGCTCGCCGATTAAATGGGGGAAACCTTCAGTGGTCTAGGCCATGGCAACGCTCTTCCCAAGTGCTGCCGAGAAACTGGAGTCCGTGCAGCTGTGAGGGCGACTTGCAGTTTGGGGGATTTTTTTCTCAGAGGGAAGGCGGGAATTTAGGATTTTACACATGTTGGTTGTAAGATTAAATTTCGGGGAGGGGGTTAAATGTTGAGTGTTATATATATATATATATATATATAATATATATATATATATATATAATATATATATATATATATATATATATATATATATATATATATATATATATATATATAAATATATATATATATATATATATAATATATATATATATATATATATATATATATATATATATATATATATTATTTGTAAGTGACATAATATATATATATTTATAACTATGACGTAGGATGACCGATTCCCTTTTTCTCTGCCTTTGCCTTCCCTAACATAACAGCAGAATCCGAGGGACCCATTTACAACTTGGTAGACTTGTATAGGGCTGCCAGGCTTTGAACTCGAAACTTGGTACTTCTCCTCTCTGACGCCAGTGTATACATTAACAATAATAAACGGAATTTATAAAGAAAGTTACTCTTTTCTTTAACTAGTTTCATGATTTTAAGTCATAACTGAATATTAGTATCAGAACCGTTGTAAAATTTGTCTGTGAAGAAGATTTACAATTTTAAGCACACGGCAAAAAAATTATCGGACTCCTGAAATTTTAGAAGTCCACCTCAGGCTACTAGTCATGTAAAATTCCAAGTCGGAATCCGGACATTTTTTTCAAAAAGACTTCGACTTCGACTCCGACCCTACAGCCCTGATTTAAATTTATAACAGAACGTAAAACCCACAAGAAAACCGACCGTTACCGGAGGGTTAATGACAAGACATTTTCTATTTATAAATTGTTATTTCTTCACTCATTTTCAACTAATTTATATGACACAAACGTTGCGATAAAGAGAGCATGCGACGTCACAATACAATTACAATTAAGGCTCGGAGTGGCTAAGAGGTATGGCGTCCGCCTCTAGTTGCAGAGGTAGCGTGTTCGATTCCTAGTTGAGGTAACATAATTTATGGAAATATTTTTTTTAGAACCAGCGGTCATAATGATGTCATACTCTCCCCCCCCCCGGTATTCTGGGTAATGAGATCGGATGTCTAGTCTTCCTCGGATTAGGGCGAAAAAGTAGGAGGTCCCGTGTGCAAGTGGCGCACGTTAAAAATCCTACAGCAGTTGGACATCGTAAAGAGTAGGCCTTACGGCCGCTTCCCTGCCAAAATTAAAAAATTAGAAACCTTCCCACCACAAAAATATTTATAGAATGTGGGATTCCCATATACACACATTAGGATTCTCGCCTATGCCACAGAGTTCGTGCACTACGCGGAGATTCTTCTTGTGTGATCTGAAGGAGGAGATCGGAGCACTGATGGAGTAGTCCGTGTGCCATGAAGATAGTTATTAAAACTAAACAAGCACAACTCGGTCTGTTCAACATATAACCTGACAATGGGCCGCAGTTTGGGCTGTTTGTTACAACATCCTTCTATTGGTCAAGCCTGACTGTATTTTACTGTTACTTTCTTTCTGGAATAACAAAAAACAAAACAAAAACAGAAAAAAACCTATTCCTCAAATGGCAGTTTTTGCTCTTTGTTTTAATATTTGAACCTCAGAAATGAGGTATCTGAGGAAGGTGGTTGAAGTAACAAGAAGAGACATGGTCCGCAACCAGACGATACGTCAAGGCCTAAAATCCCACCCCCTGCAGACCCAAGTAGAACAGTCCCAACTAAGATGGTTTGGCCATGTCTGTAGAATGGGAGAAGATCGGCTACCACCACAAGCATGGGAAACAAAGAGCCAGGGATCCAGACCCCCAGGACGACCCAGAGTCCGCTGGGAGGACAACATTAGACAATCTTTGAAGGACCGAGGACTAGAATGGAACCAGGCCAGGAGGAAGACAGCCGATAGGATAGTCTGGCGCTCTCTCTTCCAAACCTCTACACCTCACGGTAGAAGGGGAACGACTAAGTAAGTAAGTAGTAAGTTTTAATATTTGTTTCGTGCATATCCAATAGATACAAGTGAGGTTATTAAAGTAAAATACAAATATGGTATGACTTTTCAATTACCCTGTACAGTAGAACTGTAAAGGTAAAGGAAAAGACTCGCTTGTTATTTGGCCTCGCTGATGACTTTGTTGTTTGAAGAAACTTACTTACTTAGTCGTTCTTCTTCTACCCTGTGGTGTAGAGGTTTGCCAGAGAGAGCGCCATACCATCCTATAAGGAGATTAAGAGGCCGAAACACTTGATCGACTGGAGGATTACTTCTGATGATCAGATTGTCTCCTGTTGTATCGCTCTGTATAGAGTTTCCTATCTTATCATCGGCTGTCTTGCTCCTGGCCTGGTTCCAATCTAGTCCTCGGTCCTTCAGATCTTGTCTTATGTTGTCTTCCGCGCGAACTCTGGGTCATCCTGGAGCTGTGGATCCCTGGCTATTTGTTTCCATTATTTGTTGTGGTAGCCGATCTTCTCCCATTCTGCAGACATGGTCAAACCAACGTAGTTTGGACAGTTATACTCGGATCCGCAGGGGTTCGGTTTGTTAGGCCATGACGTTTGTTTGAAATAACGCATTAACTAAATCGAGACTTCACCGTTCACCATCCGACGACGAGAGTAGGCTTAACAAGCTTGTAGGTATCACAGAACAGATCTTCCAGTTCGTGCTGTTTTGTATATTAACTTTCAAAAGACATTGTTGATTTTCGCTAATCTGAGGTTTCTGCCCCTTTAAGTTTTCACATAATTTATAAGAAGATTCTGTCCAATATATTTTTTTTTAAAAGTGTGGTATGGTTATGTACAGTTGTAAAGGTAATTGAATAAGTATTAGTAAGCTTCTCCAGTCATCTGACTATGGAAATAGGCCCAGAGGTGACAGTCCTCGGCAGGTTTTCCATCGTGTTCCTGTCGGCATGTTCTTTTCTCTTCTGTTTGTTTTGAGAGCTTCTTTTTACCCAATCAAAGGTTGCACCGTAGGGAGCATCGCGACTTGGTACGATCGTCAGTTTCATCCTCCCAGGTTGCTGAATATATGTCTAGTACCTTCATGTCTCTCTTGCACACATCTCTGAACCCCAGCTGTGGTCGCCTGGTTGTTCTTTTGTCGTCTGCCAGTTGTCCATAGAAAATATCTTTGGGGAAGCGACCATCTTCCATGCGGCGGACATGGCCAAGCCAGCGTAGTCTGCGCTGTCTAAACAGTGTATTATTATCATCATCATCAGCTGCCACTTCAATAACGCTGCAATGGATCTCTAACATTTTCTATCTCTGGTCTTGATGTTCTTCTTCTTTGATCCTTAGCCGCCGACCGTCAAAGCAGTCAGTGGCCATCACGCCTGGTGGCGTCTTGTAAGGCAACAACAAATTGATTCCACTTTGCACGGTCATTGGCCATCCTTCGTACAGTGCCCCAACTCTGGTTCATTCTTTGCATCTCAGCCTCCACAGTCCTCCGCCAAGTTGTTTTTGGTCGGCCTCTCTTTCGTTTTCCTTCAGGGGTCCATAGCATAGCTGTTCTTGTGATGGCATCGGGGTCTCTTCTGAGGACATGGCCAACCCAGTTCCAGCGTCTGCCAGCTATGATGGTGTACATGTCCTCTTGCTTGCTCCGAGTAAGCAGATCTTGGTTGGTGATGGTATTCGGCCAAAAGATTCGGTGAATTTTTCTTAGGCATGTGTGAAAAGAGGACAATTTCCACATTTCCTTCTCTGTAACTCTCCAGCATTCTGCACCATAGAGAAACACAGAAAGCACACAGCTCTCATATAATCTTAATTTTGTGCTTGTGCTGTACTGAGAAGACTTCCAGATGTTGCTTAGACTAAAAAAGGCTGTTCTTGCTTTGTTCATTCTGTTGTTGATGTATTTGCTTCCTCCGCCGTCTGGTGTTACTATGCATCCTAGGAATGTGAAGGTGTCTGTCTGTTCCAGTTGCTGATCCCTTACTGATACGGGCTCAGGGTAGCTCACATTGAGCGTCATGACCCCTGTCTTCTTTAGGTTGATGTTCAAGCCCACCTGCTGGCTATACTTATTGTCTATCCGTTTTTTCCTGGATGTGTTGATGTGAAAGTGCTAGCAGTGCAATGTCATCTGCATATTTCAGATCTTCCAATGTAGAAAATGTAGTCCATCTTATTCCTCTTGGATTGCACTCTGTTGTCTGGCGCATCACCCAATCTATGACTGTTAAAAATAGAGTGGTTGATAAGGGGCATCCCTGTCGTACTCCTGTCTTCACCTCAAAGGTTAGTGTTGAAGTCTGTTTGATGTAGAAGTTGGATTGCACGGAGACTGGAGATGTATAAGGTTGCTCAGTGTAAATGTACTGATGTAACGTACTGTTTTCTGTGTTATGAATGGTAGTACGTTGAGCGTGTCATGTTGTCCTGGGCAGTACCAAATAGTAGCAAGGAATCTAGGTCACTAGCGTGAGGTGTCGCCAGGGTTTAGTAGACACATACATAATGTCAGTATTCCTGCAGATTCAGACGTGTAATACTTGTATGACAATGTGGTTGATGGTGTACGTGTGTAGATAACAGTGCTGATAACACGAAGGCCGTATAGGCTCTTGGACGTCTTCACATTAACTCACACAACCACAAGTAGAAGTCAGTGAAGTAGGGAATGCTGCTGACGTTTACAATATTTATTTGTGACGTACGATAATACGATGATGATGGACGAAACAGTCAATAGTATACAATCGGGTACATAATATGTGCAGTTACAAAGGTCAGCTTCAGACATCACATCCGAGACATATAACAATGTCTTGTAACAATGTTTACTGTGTATGCAATAGCTCTAACCCCTGACTGAGCCCCGTCAGGTAAGCCCTAGCAAATATATTGCGTAGTACGGGCGATATCATCTATATAAACAAAGTCAATGTCATTGTCCTACAATTAGCAAAAAGACTTCAGACTGGCCTCTCATGCCAGATACTTCATTCTGGTGAAGAATAGATATGGTGACAACGAAATCAGGCCGCAGGTCGCGGGCCTCGATAAACAGGTCACTCTCAGTTTACACAGGCTCCTGAGATTAAATATACATTTTCTGCCAAATCATACTCCGCCTGCATTGCGGATCCATAAAGATGATTCCTAGGCTTATGTGAGTAACAGGTCAACTAGACCTAGTCTTGTAGATATGAAGTCATACTGGAGTGCAGTATAATAACTTCTTGTGAGCTTCGCTCACTATGCCGCCATCAGCGATACATGTACCTGTAAGATCTAAACGAGACGAAAAGATCGAATAGCGTTTTCAGTTACCTTTTTAAAGAATCCTGACACTCTTAAGTAACACAATACAGCTAATACTGGCATAAAGAAAACACTCAGGGACGGAAGAATGCCAAACGGCCATTCCCAGAATTTCCACTCCCTATCGAAAACTTGGCAGAGAGGAATCTACGGATCGGGACATCCGTTCTAAGCCACAGGTACGCACTCTCTGAATATCGGTCTCCCGGCTTTTGCCGCTAAGATCCCGCGCATGCCCAAAGAGCATGGACCAGATCGAGGCAAACCCAGACCAGGCGTTTCAGACCAAACGGGTGACAAAGATACACCGAATGATCCTATAAATAGAATTAAGACATGTCAACTCTAAGACATGTCTGAGACAGGACAACATAAGACAGGAGAAGATAATCACCAGTCAAACTTGTCACCGAGAGATAATAAACGTTTATCTCTCTTTGATTACATTAAACCAAACATACATTAGGTTGGTGTTTTTTTTCACCGTCGAAAATGACGGTAACATTACCACACATCCTGGGGGGAAAAAATGGCACTTTTTTTTTTTTAAATACATCTATGAGCCAAGTACATTAAGCTCACAAGGCATGAGTAATGCGCCGATGAAAGGATCACCAATATAATAACATCATAATGTCAGATCCAATCGACGCACAGAAGAGCGTCTGGTGAGAAGAAAAAATCTCACTAGATAGGAGAAACTATTTTCTCAAAGTAAATACAGTAGAACTCCATTTATCCGAACCCCAATTATCCGAACATCCAATTATCCGAACACTTTTTCCAGAAAAAAAAAAATCAGTCTCCACCAGTCACGTTAGACTACAGTTCTGAATCTTTTGATGCGGCAAGCTTCAAATGTGTGCGAACAATTTGTAGACAATGAGATGGGCTAATGGACGGTCGCTTACGTACATGAAGTCAGTTAGATCATAAAGTCCCTTAATATCTGGTTTACCAATCCAGTGTACGTGTGAGTTCTAGGCAGAACACTGGCTAAACAGACAGTTCAACTTAAAATAATTGTGTCTGCTACTACAGCAGAATAATTTTGGTGTACACGTATTTCTCTGTGCGACCTGGCATCTTCCAGTAGGCCTAAAGCATATAAAAGGAACCGCAATGTTTTGTCAATTGAAACGAAAACAGAAATTATCAAGAGACTAGGAAAAGGTGAAACTGTGTCTTCATTTGCGAGGATTTTCAATGTTGAGAAAGCTACCGTCTCTGACATCAAAAGTAACAGGGATAAAATTATGAGTTTTGCATCGAAATTGGATAGTGAAAATGGGTCGAAGAAACATAAAACCATGAGAAATGCGAAAGATTTGAAATTGGAAGAGGCTTTGTATATATGGTTTGTGCAAAGAAGAAGCAAAGGGGAACCTATCTCTGGCTCTCTATTGTGTGAAAAGGCACTTCAGTTCAACAGTCAACTTGACGATCCTCCTGACTTTAAGGCTAGCCAGGGATGGTTAAGAAACTTTAAATCTCGTCATGGCATACGAGAATTGGAGATTCAAGGGGAATCTTCATCTAGCGATGCAACTGCCGCTGAAAATTTTAAAGAAACATTCTTGGCTTTTTTGGAAGAAGAAGGTTATTTACTCGATGATGTGTATAATGCCGATGAGACTGGCTTATACTGGAAATCATTGCCTCAAAAATCACTTGCATCTCAGCGCGAAGCAGCTGCCCCTGGGTTTAAAAAGTGCAAAGAGAGAGTAACAATTTTGGTAGCCGCGAATGCCAGTGGAAGTCATCGTTTACCGGTGCTAATGATCGGCAAAGCCAAAAAAACACGTTGTTTAAAGAATGTGACATGTCTCCCATTGTGCTACAAAGCACAGAAGAGTGCTTGGATGAATAGTGAAATATTTCTTGATTGGTATACAAATCAGTTCATCCCAAATGTGAAGAGGTTGAGAGAACAAGAAAAGAAAACTGGAAAAGTACTTCTTCTACTGGACAATGCACCATCTCATCCAGAGACGGATACATTGAATGCAGTTGATGCAAATTTTAAAGTAATTTTTCTGCTTCCCAATGTAACAGCACTGATTCAACCAATGGATCAGGGTGTTATAGCAAAGCTTAAAAAGATGTACAAGAAGGAAGTCCTGCGTCGTTTATTGTTGGCTGAAGATGAAGAAAGTGTGGTGGCGTTTTCAAAAAAAGCTTAATCTCAAAGACTGCTGCTATATGTAAGCTGATGCTTGGACCACCCTGTCACAAGATAATCTCAACAAGGCTTGGAATAGATTGCTTGGGAAAAAAGGAGGAAATGAAACTACTGCAGTGGACACAAATGATGATTGTATAAATGAAGTTGTGGAACTGTTTCAAGCAATGCCCGGATTTTCGGACTGTGACAAAGATGATGCACACATGTGGCTAGAAGATGATAATGATTCTGGTTTTCAGTTTTTGAATGACGAAGAAATTTTGTCTTTTGTGCAAGAAGAAAACCAAATACATGTAGTGACCGATGATGAAGACTCCTCAGAAGTACATGATGTACTTGTAGATTATGAAGAAAACCCAAAACGTCGACCAAGTCCTGAAGAGGCCTTTATAGCACTAGAAACAGCGATGGCTTGGTACGAGCAAGAAGATGACAGCTGTCCTACACAGCTTCTGCTGTTGAAGAGAATGCGGGACTTAGCAGCCAAAAGCAGACTATCCAGTTTGGCGCAAAAGAGGATTCCTCATTATTTTAAATAGTGGGCTACATCTGTGCAAGTACATGTATACGTAAGTTGCGCCTGGTTTTGAATTGTTTGTAATGTTATTTTGAAAACATTTCTCTTTCTTAACAAAAATAATTAATACAAGTAGTACATGCACTGCAGTGTAATGAAAGATTTTGGTGATACAGTGATCTAATACAGTGTGGGTATTATTATTACAGTACAAGTAAATATGTTTTATAGTGTATTTTCCTTGTGATTGTTAATTATTTTTAGAAATATGTGTACATGTACTCGATACATCATGTAATCCAATTATCCGAACATTTGATTATCCGAACGATGCTCGGTCCCATGGGGTTCGGATAAATGGAGTTCTACTGTATATATCTAGGGAGGTGTTACCAACCAACTCAAAAGTGCAGGTAATGTTACAACAAAAATTCATATCAATGTGTATAAATGTGCATGACAATTTCCATTAAGAGATTACATCAACATCGAAATCTCACGACGTATAATGCATATATAAGCATAAATTCAAATGGTCAATCATTAACAACATTAACAACAATATCTGAAGACGTTAGAAGACCAAGACGATGCTCTTTCGGAGATGTCTTGTAAGCAAAATTCTCAAGGAACATCAGGAAGTCTATGGAAGTCATCGTAGATATACAGCGTTCCAACATATCACACCGGTTTGCTGAGAACAATACAAATAGTACATTTCTTAGAATGTTGTAATGTACCATAGTCAATTAATACATATCTAAACTATAAATGTGGCCGCATTAATTTTTTTCGACCTTTATTTCATATGAAACAAAGCCTTCCTCTGTTTTACCGCAGACGGTAACAGAGAAAGCAAGTAATCAATACATAACCATGAGTTTAGACAAAGTGACAACAAGTGTTACAGAAGCATGTTATAGTAAGAATAGATCATAACTTTAGATATGTAATAGTAGATCTAGATAAAAGAGCTAAGTAGCTTCATGTGGGCATCGAGACAATATGTCTGCCATCACATTATCCGAACCACGGATAGCTCGTACCGTGAAATGAAAAGGTTGAAGAGCAATAGCATATCGAGTGGATCTCGAACTCTTCAAATCCTTATTCTGCATAGCTGTGAGAGCTTTTTTGTCGGTTTCTACCTCAAAATGCGCGCCGAGAAGGAATCTTTGGAGTTTAAGAATTGCCCAGACCATAGCTAGCAATTCTCGGTCTAGAACAGAATAATTCCTTTCTGCCGCATTCAGTTTTCTCGAGATATACATTACCGGATGCAGAGTCTCAGAATACTCTTGCATCAGTGCCGCCCCAATCCCTATTGCTGAGGCGTCACTACGAAGGACAAACGTCCTTTCGGCTGTAGGTAGTCTTAAAATAGGAAGAGACGAAAATAACGACTTAATCTGATCCAATGAAGATTGGCATTTTTAAGACCAATGCACCATATTAGGAGACCCTTTCTTCAATAGGGTTGAGAGTGGTGCCGTAATAGAGGAAAGATTCGAAATGAATCTTCCATAGAACTGTATAAGGCCCAAGAGACTACGGATCTGTTTTTTAGTCTTAGGAATAGTGATGTTCAGTATCTTAGAAGTGTTGTGGTCTTCTGTTTTCAAGAGACCATGACCAACACGATGACCAAGAACAGAAATCTCACTGAACCCAACATAGCCGTTAGAGGGTTTAGCTGTCAAATTATGCTCACGTAGAGTAGACAACAGTTCATCTAATCCCAGATAGTGATCTTCCCAAGACTTGCTAAAAAGACAGATATCGTCTAAGTATGCAATCACATCAGACCGATATCCCAGTATTCGACGCATCATGCGTACAAATGTAGCTGGGGCATTCATAAGGCCAAAAGGCATAAAGTTCCATTGGAACAGACCCCTAGGTGTGGAGAAAGCAGTGAAAGGTTTGGCTCGTTCGGTTAAAGGAACTTGCCAGTATCCTTTAGACAAGTCCAGCTTTGTAAAGAAACGAGAATTGGAAAGTCTAGTAAGTAACCCATCCAACAGAGGCATAGGTTCTGCATCGAACTTCGTTACTTGATTTAGTTTACGGTAATCGACGCAAATGCGTATGTTATTGTCTTTCTTTCGTACAATAACCATAGACGACGAGTATGCCGAATTGGATGGTTCAATTATTCCTAAATTTATCATTTCATCCAACTCTTTCTCGACTTGAGATTGGAAGTGGATAGGAATAGGATAAGGTCTGACCCTGATAGGAGTATTGTCAGTCAATACAATGTCATGTTCAATGACTGTAGTGTGTTCAGGGATGTCCGTGAGAACATCCTAAAATTCTTGTAACATGGAAGAGATTTGTGACTGTCCCATAGTTGATTAATTAGGTGAAATTGCAACATCCTTCCATGATTCCGTAGAATAAAGTGGAATCATCGGAAGAGGCAGATTAACATCAGAGAAAGTAGATTCCTCATCCTGTATGACAGACAGCGATGAGTAATGGCCACGAGCGACCGTAGCGTCGTCCGTCGTTGAAAAATAGGTTGTAAGTACTCTGGACGTTCATAAAATTCTGTAAGCATATTTATGTGAAAGGTTTTATGCTTTCCGTCAATATCGACGACATAGTCGACATCAGAAATTTTAGATACAATCTCAAAAGGACCTTTCCAACCAATAAAGAGCCTATTTTCCCTGGTAGGAAGCAATACAAATGCTTTGTCTCCAGGACAAAGTTGACGTAGGCATCTATTTTTATTTGCAAACTGTCTTGCCTTTGCTTTAGCAAATTCAGATGCGGAAGTTGCTAATTTGCAAGCTTCAATGATTTTCTGCCTGAGAGCAATGACATACTCATAAGAAGATTGTGTGTCATCACTAATATCATCGGCAGCTATCAAATTGTGAAGCAAGGACATTGGGCCTCGCGGACGCGCGCCAAAGACGAGCTCGAAAGGAGAAAACCCGGTATGTTCATTAAGAACCTCTCTATAAGCAAAGAGAGCAGCGGGTAAGACACTGTCCCAATCTTGAGGATGATCCTCAGTTATCTTCCCAAGTAAATTTTTGAGAGTTCTATTGAGACGTTCGACTAGCCCATTAGACATAGGATGATAAATACTACTCAGTGATCTCTTGATATTAAGAGTAGACATCACTTGCGACATAGTCTCAGATATCAGTTGGGTGCCATGGTCTGACAAGATTTCCCTAGGGAATCCCAACCGCGTAAATATCAGCAAAAGAGCGTCTGCAATATCGGCAGTCGAAATGCTCTTCAGAGGTATGGCCTCTGGCCATCGAGTACACATGTCAACACATGTAAGAATAAATTGATGTCCTCTGGCTGATTTTATTTTGAAAGGACCAATGATTTCTATCGCCACTTTCTGAAATGGACGGATAGGAATGTCCGCAGCCTGGATAGGTGCTGCTTGGCGAGGATCTTTCGATTTCACTTCTTGACAAACTCTACACGAGCGGCAATAAAGACGGATGTCTCTGTTGACGAATGGCCAAAAGAAAGCCACAAGAACTCTCGACTTCGTACGTGAAAATCCCATATGACCAGCGCATTGGGAGTCGTGAGCATGTTGCAGTATTCTAACTCTCATGTCTTTCGGAACAAGAATTTGTGAATGTATAGACATGTCAGAGTGTTGTACCATACGCACTAGTACGCCATTCTTCATAGTGATCCAAGATTTGTGATTTGTGTTCTTATTTGGGTCACCTTTTTTTTGCCAGAACGATAAATTTTTTTAACGAAATGTCTTCCTGTTGACTTTTGATAAAAGAGTCACGTGAAATGACATCATGATCATCTTGATCACGTACCTCAACACCTTCGGTCGATGTAGTCTGAGGCATATTCTGAGCCTGAGCTCTCTTGACAACTGCATTAGCAGCTTCTAAGTTATTTTCTTCCCAAGCAATAATCTGCTGCGGGGTACACTCTTTAATGTCGTGTATACGCCCGACGATAAGATCCGCAATAGGATTCGGAAGCAGACACGCTTGGACCTCTCCCGTAAAGAAGGGAGTAGCTATACGAATGATAGCGGTAGAGTATTTTTCCACTGTGCCACCAAATGTTACACATTTGATTACTCTTCCAGTGGCACATGAAGAATCTACCAGAGATTGTCTAACCCCAATAGTGGTACATCCAGAATCAAAGAGAACTGAGACTGGATCACCATTCATTAGACCCATATGTAGAATAAGAGATCCTCTCCCGTCATGCGCCGCTGCGGCAGGAAGAGCGGGCAGAGGATGACCGCAACTCACGGTGGATATAGTAGTAGGTTCAAATAAAGTGGTGCACTGAGGGCATTGGGATGCTCTCCCAAAATCAAAGGCAGAACAAGAACTAGCACTAGCGCTAGGTTTACTATTATTTTGTTCATTACTAACTCCTTGTGACTCTTGTTCAGTTAGTATGATGACATGATCTGTTATTATTATGCTGCCATCTACCTCGATTACTATTTCCTTTGGGATTATGGTAATTACCCCTATTGCTATTATTATTTTGGTTTGAACCGCAGTTTTCACAATTGTGATTGTGAATTACACCTTGCTGAAAATATCTATCAGATTGATACTGCTGTCTTCCTAAAGAATTATGGTGAGGATAGTTTTTATTGTGGTTACCCCTTTTAAAGTTACCAAATTTGTTGGAACCACAATTATGAGGGCTATCAGATTGCCTCCAATTCCTAGAAGACGAGCCTCTTTGGCATGAATCACTTTGATCTTGACCAAAGTTACGCTTACTTTTCTTATCGAAGTTGCGCTGAGTACCTTTAACTTTACCTCCGAAATTAGAATTGTATGGAGTCGCAGAAGCCACTGGTAGGTAAACCTTCTTTAATCTTACTGTTGCTCATTGTTTGTTGTGGATGAGCAGTGACATATTGGCAACAATATTATTCCATTTCTTTTAAGTCCTTAGGTTTACGTTCGTGTATAAATGCAAGAAAAGACTCATTAACAGACGACATTACTTTGTCTCTAAGCAACAAGTCCATAAGTGCCTCATAAGTATGTTCAGTCTTAGACAACTCTATCCATCTAGTGAAAGTAAGGCGTATCTTTCCTATAAAGTCCGAGAACTCTACACCAGATTCTGGTAACATAGTCTTAAAACGAAGACGGTAATCATCTTCTTTAAGCTGATATCGTTTCAATAAGGCTGCTCTGACAACTTCATAATTAGTTCTATCATTTTCTTCTATTTCCATTATAATATTTAATGGTTCACCTGTAAGTGAATTCAACAGTTGTCTAACATATTGTGCCTTATCTACATTATATGTTACACAATTAAGTTCTAATCTATCTAGATAGAACGTTATGTCATCTTTTGCAGGATTAAAATGAGGAAGTTTGAACTTATAATCATGAGTTTTTGTGCTCGAAGAAGTCGCTTGAGGACCCCCTATATTAGTCACTTTTAGTTTCTCTATCTCCAAAGCCATGAGTCTTTCTTCATGTTCTCTTTGTTGCTTTTTCTCTTCATGTTCTCATTGATGTTTTTTCTCTTCAAGTTCTCTTTGATGTTTTTTCTCTTCAAATTCTCTGTCTTGCTGAATCTTCCTTTCTTCAGCTTCTCTTTGATGCTTTTTCTCTTCATATGCTCTGTCTAGCTGCGCTTGAATCTTTTTATCTTCAAGCTGTGCTTGAATCTTTTTCTCTTCAAATTCTCTGTCTAGCTTAGCTTGAATCTTCCTTTCTTCAGCTTCAAGCTGTGCTTGCATCTTTTTCTCTTCAGCCTTTTGTGCTTTGGCATATTGAGCAAGCGCAAATTCTTCCAATTTCTCCTCAGTTTTTCCAAGGGTCAACCCTTGCTGGATGAAGAAACCTAATGTAGACATCCTGTCTACAAATGTGCTGTCAATATATCTGAAATAGCAACACAAGTTATCCCAATCTCAGTGGGAAATGACTCTTTTATAAAGACTAAGTACAATTATCTTATTTATAAAGTCAACAGTAATGAGCTCAGTATATAATTTGCATCATATAACTAAACGTACATGAACAAGTATACATGAAGACTGTATATATCACCAATATCACGATAACTAGACAAAGACAAGCAACTAAACAAACGAAAACATTCGCAGAGGTCAAAAGAAAATACAGCTTAACTAAATCAAATGTTGTGAAAAATCACAATGATAACTGCGAAAAATCACAAAATTACAATGACAACATAGTGTATAAACAAAAGGGTGTAAAGAAATTAACAATAGAAAAGAGAAGGCAGACAAATACAAACCAAAACGAATCAAAAACTAAAGTACGGAGAAAAAATAACGAAAACAACACTAACACATCTCGTCACAGCTAAGAAAAAAAAATAACTAGCAACAAAAGTCGCTTGCAATTTCTACTGTGAGAAATATGCACAATCCTAAAGAACGCTTACAGTACCCTCGGTTAAGTGGGATATTTACTGTAAGACCCTCCAACCTGAACCCGCAAAAAAATTCACACACTAACTCAACAAGTAAACAATGAACAAGTAAATAAATGAATGCATATAATAAATGTAACGAGGAAAGCTTATTTGCATACAAAATGAAGGCTAAGTTTAACACGTAAACCAAGGCCACTTATCTTTTAAGCCTAATCCTCTACAACTACAATGATGCAGTTCATTGCAGTACACTCGTAAACACCAGTAGACGTTCCACCGTTGAAGGTCACCGCAACTTGACAATGGGTGTAGTAGTCTCCAAAATGAAGCTATCAAATCAAACTCGACTTCAGTTGAGAATGTTTGTAGACTGTAGTAGTAAACAACAGGTCGAACTGTTCTATGTTTACAACTTGAGCTTGCACGTAGAATTGTGACTTGAACTTTGACACTTATGTCCTTCGACGACTGTCACAGTGTTAAACAACTTCGATAGCAACTGTGGTCTATGTAGCACTATTGTAGCAGCTGTGGTCCATATAGCAATTCGGCAACAGCTGTGGTCCATGTAGCGATTCTGTATCATCCATGATTGTATACGTCGATCAGCAGACGTTGGCCTATTTCCTACTGTATAACTGACAACTAAAGGTCAATCTTGTCTTCCAGATGTATAACTCCAGATGTGGGCAGGAAAATCCGTGTTGTTGACAAAAACCCAGGAATCTGGTCCATTAGATGTTGAAGTCTGTTTGATGTAGAAGTAGGATTGCACGGAGACTGGAGATGTATAAGGTTGCTCAGTGTAAATGTACTGATGTAACGTACTGTTTTCTGTGTTATGAATGGTAGTACGTTGAGCGTGTCATGTTGTCCTGGGCAGTACCAAATAGTAGCAAGGAATCTAGGTCACTAGCGTGAGGTGTCGCCAGGGTTTAGTAGACACATACATAATGTCAGTATTCCTGCAGATTCAGACGTGTAATACTTGTATGACAATGTGGTTGATGGTGTAAGTGTGTAGATAACAGTGCTGATAACACGAAGGCCGTATAGTATCTTGGACGTCTTCACATTAACTCACACAACCACAAGTAGAAGTCAGTGAAGTAGGGAATGCTGCTGACGTTTACAATATTTATTTGTGACGTACGATAATACGATGATGATGGACGAAACAGTCAATAGTATACAATCGGGTACATAATATGTGCAGTTACAAAGGTCAGCTTCAGACATCACATCCCAGACATATAACAATGTCTTGTAACAATGTTTACTGTTTATGCAATAGCTCTAACCCCTGACTGAGCCCCGTCAGGTAAGCCCTAGCAAATATATTGCGTAGTACGGGCGATATCATCTATATAAACAAAGTCAATGCCATTGTCCTACAATTAGCAAAAAGACTTCAGACTGGCCTCACATGCCAGATACTTCATTCTGGTGAAGAATAGATATGGTGACAACGAAATCAGGCCGCAGGTCACGGGCCACGATAAACAGGTCACTCTCAGTTTACACAGGCTCCTGAGATTAAATATACATTTTCTGCCAAATCATACTCCGCCTGCATTGCGGATCCATAAAGATGATTCCTAGGCTTATGTGAGTAACAGGTCAACTAGACCTAGTCTTGTAGATATGAAGTCATACTGGAGTGCAGTATAATAACTTCTTGTGAGCTTCGCTCACTATGCCGCCATCAGCGATACATGTACCTGTAAGATCTAAACGAGACGAAAAGATCGAATAGCGTTTTCAGTTACCTTTTTAAAGAATCCTGACACTCTTAAGTAACACAATACAGCCAATACTGGCATAAAGAAAACACTCAGGGACGGAAGAATGCCAAACGGCCATTCCCAGAATTTCCACTCCCTATCGAAAACTTGGCAGAGAGGAATCTACGGATCGGGACATCCGTTCTAAGCCACAGGTACGCACTCTCTGAATATCGGTCTCCAGGCATTTGCCGCTAAGACCCCGCGCATGCCCAAAGAGCATGGACAAGATCGAGGCAAACCCAGACCAAGCGTTTCAGACCAAACGGGTGACAAAGATACACCGAATGATCCTATAAATAGAATTAAGACATGTCAACTCTAAGACATGTCTGAGACAGGACAACATAAGACAGGAGAAGATAATCACCAGTCAAACTTGTCACCGAGAGATAATAAACGTTTATCTCTCTTTGATTACATTAAACCAAACATACATTAGGTTGGTGTTTTTTTTCACCGTCGAAAATGACGGTAACATTACCACACCTCCTGGGGGGAAAAATGGCACTTTTTTTTTTAAATACATCTATACTCATAAGGCATGAGTAATGCGCCGATGAAAGGATCACCAAAATAATAACATCATAATGTCAGATCCAATCGACGCACAGAAGAGCGTCTGGTGAGAAGAAAAAATCTCACTAGATAGGAGAAACTATTTTCTCAAAGTAAATATATATCTGGGGAGGTGTTACCAACCAACTCAAAAGTGCAGGTAATGTTACAACAAAAATTCATATCAATGTGTATAAATGTGCATGACAATTTCCATTAAGAGATTACACCAACATCGAAATCTCACGACGTATAATGCATATATAAGCATAAATTCAAATGGTCAATCATTAACAACATTAACAACAATATCTGAAGACGTTAGAAGACCAAGACAATTCTCTTTCGGAGATGTCTTGTAAGCAAAATTCTCAAGGAACATCAGGACGTCTATGGAAGTCCTCGTAGATATACAGCGTTCCAACATATCACACCGGTTTGCTGAGAACAATACAAATAGTACATTTCTTAGAATGTTGTAATGTACCATAGTCACTTAATATATATCTAAACTATAAATGTGGCCGCATTAATTTTTTTCGACCTTTATTTCATATGAAACAAAGCCTTCCTCTGTTTTACCGCAGACGGTAACAGAGAAAGCAAGTAATCAATACATAACCATGAGTTTAGACAAAGCGACAACAAGTGTTACAGAAGCATGTTATAGTAAGAATAGATCATAACTTTAGATATGTAATAGTAGATCTAGACAAAAGAGCTAAGTAGCTTCATGTGGGCATCGAGACAATATGTCTGCCATCACATTATCTGAACCACGGATAGCTCGTACCGTGAAATGAAAAGGTTGAAGAGCAATAGCATATCGAGTGGATCTCGAACTCTTCAAATCCTTATTCTGCATAGCTGTGAGAGCTTTTTTGTCGGTTTCTACCACAAAATGCGCGCCGAGAAGGAATCATTGGAGTTTAAGAATTGCCCAGACCATAGCTAGCAATTCTCGGTCTAGAACAGAATAATTCCTTTCTGCCGCATTCAGTTTTCTCGAGATATACATTACCGGATGCAGAGTCTTAGAATACTCTTGCATCAGTGCCGCCCCGATCCCTATTGCTGAGGCGTCACTACGAAGGACAAACGTCCTTTCGGCTGTAGGTAGTCTTAAAATAGGAGGAGACGAAAATAACGACTTAATCTGATCCAAAGAAGATTGGCATTTTTGAGACCAACGCACCATATTAGGAGACCCTTTCTTCAATAGGGTTGAGAGTGGTGCCGTAATAGAGGAAAGATTCGAAATGAATCTTCCATAGAACTGTATAAGGCCCAAGAGACTACGGATCTGTTTTTTAGTCTTAGGAATAGTGATGTTCAGTATCTTAGAAGTGTTGTGGTCTTCTGTTTTCAAGAGACCATGACCAACACGATGACCAAGAACAGAAATCTCACTGAACCCAACATAGCCGTTAGAGGGTTTAGCTGTCAAATTATGCTCACGTAGAGTAGACAACAGTTCATCTAATCCCAGATAGTGATCTTCCCAAGACTTGCTAAAAAGACAGATATCGTCTAAGTATGCAATCACATCAGACCGATATCCCAGTATTCGACGCATCATGCGTACAAATGTAGCTGGGGCATTCATAAGACCAAAAGGCATAAAGTTCCATTGGAACAGACCCCTAGGTGTGGAGAAAGCAGTGAAAGGTTTGGCTCGTTCGGTTAAAGGAACTTGCCAGTATCCTTTAGACAAGTCCAGCTTTGTAAAGAAACGAGAATTGGAAAGTCTAGTAAGTAACCCATCCAACAGAGGCATAGGTTCTGCATCGAACTTCGTTACTTGATTTAGTTTACGGTAATCGACGCAAATGCGTATGTTATTGTCTTTCTTTCGGACAATAACCATAGACGACGAGTATGCCGAATTGGATGGTTCAATTATTCCTAAATTTATCATTTCATCCAACTCTTTCTCGACTTGAGATTGGAAGTGGATAGGAATAGGATAAGGTCTGACCCTGATAGGAGTATGGTCAGTCAATACAATGTCATGTTCAATGACTGTAGTGTGTTCAGGGATGTCCGTGAGAACATCCTGAAATTCTTGTAACATGGAAGAGATTTGTGACTGTCCCATAGTTGATTAATTAGGTGAAATTGCAACATCCTTCCATGATTCCGTAGAATGAAGTGGAATCATCGGAAGAGGCAGATTAACATCAGAGAAAGTAGATTCCTCATCCTGTATGACAGACAGCGATGAGTAATGGCCACGAGCGACCGTAGCGTCGTCCGTCGCTTGAAAAATAGGTTGTAAGTACTCTGGACGTTCATAAAATTCTGTAAGCATATTTATGTGAAAGGTTTTATGCTTTCCGTCAATATCGACGACATAGTCGACATCAGAAATTTAAGATACAATCTCAAAAGGACCTTTCCAACCAATAAGAAGTCTATTTTCCCTAGTAGGAAGCAATACAAATGCTTTGTCTCCAGGACAAAGTTGACGTAGGCATCTATTTTTATTTGCAAACTGTCTTGCCTTTGCTTTAGCAAATTCAGATGCGGAAGTTGCTAATTTGCAAGCTTCAATGATTTTCTGCCTGAGAGCAATGACATACTCATAAGAAGATTGTGTGTCATCACTAATATCATCGGCAGCTATCAAATCGTGAAGCAAGGACATTGGGCCTCGCGGACGCGCGCCAAAGACGAGCTCGAAAGGAGAAAACCCGGTATGTTCATTAAGAACCTCTCTATAAGCAAAGAGAGCAGCGGGTAAGACTGTCCCAATCTTGAGGATGATCCTCAGTTATCTTCCCAAGTAAATTTTTGAAAGTTCTATTGAGACGTTCGACTAGCCCATTAGACATAGGATGATAAATACTACTCAGTAATCTCTTGATATTAAGAGTAGACATCACTTGCGACATAGTCTCAGATATCAGTTGGGTGCCATGGTCTGACAAGATTTCCCTAGGAAATCCCAACCGCGTAAATATCAGCAAAAGAGCGTCTGCAATATCGGCAGTCGAAATGCTCTTCAGAGATATGGCCTCTGGCCATCGAGTACACATGTCAACACATGTAAGAATAAATTGATGTCCTCTGGCTGATTTTATTTTGAAAGGACCAATGATTTCTATCGCCATTTTCTGAAATGGACGGATAGGAATGTCCGCAGCCTGGATAGGTGCTGCATGGCGAGGATCTTTCGATTTCACTTCTTGACAAACTCTACACGAGCGGCAATAAAGACGGATGTCTCTGTTGACGAATGGCCAAAAGAAAGCCGCAAGAACTCTCGACTTCGTACGTGAAAATCCCATATGACCAGCGCATTGGGAGTCGTGAGCATGTTGCAGTATTCTAACTCTCATGTCTTTCGGAACAAGAATTTGTGAATGTATAGACATGTCAGAGTGTTGTACCATACGCACTAGTACGCCATTCTTCATAGTGATCCAAAATTTGTGATTTGTGTTCTTATTTGGGTCACCTTTTTTTGCCAGAACGAAGAATTTTTTTAACGAAATGTCTTCCTGTTGACTTTTGATAAAAGAGTCACGTGAAATGACATCATGATCATCTTGATCACGTACCTCAACACCTTCGGTCGATGTAGTCTGAGGCATATTCTGAGCCTGAGCTCTCTTGACAACTGCATTAGCAGTTTCTAAGTTATTTTCTTCCCAAGCAATAATCTGCTGCGGGGTACACTCTTTAATGCCGTGTATACGCCCGACGATAAGATCCGCAATAGGATTCGGAAGCAGACACGCTTGGACCTCTCCCGTAAAGAAGGGAGTAGCTATACGAATGATAGCGGTAGAGTATTTTTCCACTGTGCCACCAAATGTTACACATTTGATTACTCTTCCAGTGGCACATGAAGAATCTACCAGAGATTGTCTAACCCCAATAGTGGTACATCCATAATCAAAGAGAACTGAGACTGGATCACCATTCATTAGACCCATATGTAGAATAAGAGATCCTCTCCCGTCATGCGCCGCTGCGGCAGGAAGAGCGGGCAGAGGATGACCGCAACTCACGGTGGATATAGTAGTAGGTTCAAATAAAGTGGTGCACTGAGGGCATTGGGATGCTCTCCCAAAATCAAAGGCAGAACAAGAACTAGCACTAGCGCTAGGTTTACTATTATTTTGTTCATTACTAACTCCTAGTGACTCTTGTTCAGCACAGTTAGTATGATGACATGATCTGTTATTATTATGCTGCCATCTACCTCGATTACTATTTCCTTTGGGATTATGGTAATTACCCCTATTGCTATTATTATTTTGGTTTGAACCGCAGTTTTCACAATTGTGATTGTGAATTACACCTTGCTGAAAATATCTATCAGATTGATACTGCTGTCTTCCTAAAGAATTATGGTGAGGATAGTTTTTATTGTGGTTACCCCTTTTAAAGTTACCAAATTTGTTGGAACCACAATTATGAGGGCTATCAGATTGCCTCCAATTCCTAGAAGACGAGCCTCTTTGGCATGAATCACTTTGATCTTGACCAAAGTTACGCTTACTTTTCTTATCGAAGTTGCGCTGAGTACCTTTAACTTTACCTCCGAAATTAGAATTGTATGGAGTCGCAGAAGCCACTGGTAGGTAAACCTTCTTTAATCTTACTGTTGCTCATTGTTTGTTGTGGATGAGCAGTGACATATTGGCAACAATATTATTCCATTTCTTTTAAGTCCTTAGGTTTACATTCGTGTATAAATGCAAGAAAAGACTCATTAACAGACGACATTACTTTGTCTCTAAGCAACAAGTCCATAAGTGCCTCATAAGTATGTTCAGTCTTAGACAACTCTATCCATCTAGTGAAAGTAAGGCGTATCTTTCCTATAAAGTCCGAGAACTCTACACCAGATTCTGGTAACATAGTCTTAAAACGAAGACGGTAATCATCTTCTTTAAGCTGATATCGTTTCAATAAGGCTGCTCTGACAACTTCATAATTAGTTCTATCATGTTCTTCTATTGCCATTATAATATTTAATGGTTCACCTGTAAGTGAATTTAACAGTTGTCTAACATATTTTGCCTTATCTACATTATATGTTACACAATTAAGTTCTAATCTATCTAGATAGAACGTTATGTCATCTTTTGCAGGATTAAAATGAGGAAGTTTGAACTTATAATCATGAGTTTTTGTGCTCGAAGAAGTCGCTTGAGAACCCCCTATATTAGTCACTTTTAGTTTCTCTATCTCCAAAGCCATGAGTCTTTCTTCATGTTCTCTTTGTTGCTTTTTCTCTTCATGTTCTCTTTGATGTTTTTTCTCTTCAAGTTCTCTGTGATGTTTTTTCTCTTCAAATTCTCTGTCTTGCTGAATCTTCCTTTCTTCAGCTTCTCTGTGATGCTTTTTCTCTTCATATGCTCTGTCTAGCTGCGCTTGAATCTTTTTATCTTCAAGCTGTGCTTGAATCTTTTTCTCTTCAAATTCTCCGTCTAGCTTAGCTTGAATCTTCCTTTCTTCAGCTTCAAGCTGTGCTTGCATCTTTTTCTCTTCAGCCTTTTGTGCTTTGGCATATTGAGCAAGCGCAAATTCTTCCAATTTCTCCTCAGTTTTTCCAAGGGTCAACCCTTGCTGGATGAAGAAACCTAATGTAGACATCCTGTCTACAAATGTGCTGTCAATATATCTGAAATAGCAACACAAGTTATCCCAATCTCAGTGGGAAATGACTCTTTTATAAAGACTAAGTACAATTATCTTATTTATAAAGTCAACAGTAATGAGCTCAGTATATAATTTGCATCATATAACTAAACGTACATGAACAAGTATACATGAAGACTGTATATATCACCAATATCACGATAACTAGACAAAGACAAGCAACTAAACAAACGAAAACATTCGCAGAGGTCAAAAGAAAATACAGCTTAACTAAATCAAATGTTGTGAAAAATCACAATGATAACTGCGAAAAATCACAAAATTACAATGACAACATAGTGTATAAACAAAAGGGTGTAAAGAAATTAACAATAGAAAAGAGAAGGCAGACAAATACAAACCAAAACGAATCAAAAACTAAAGTACGGAGAAAAAATAACGAAAACAACACTAACACATCTCGTCACAGCTAAGAAAAAAAATAACTAGCAACAAAAGTCGCTTGCAATTTCTACTGTGAGAAATATGCACAATCCAAAAGAACGCTTACAGTACCCTCGGTTAAGTGGGATATTTACTGTAAGACCCTCCAACCTGAACCCGCAAAAAAAATTCACACACTAACTCAACAAGTAAACAATGAACAAGTAAATAAATGAATGCATATAATAAATGTAACGAGGAAAGCTTATTTGCATACAAAATAAAGGCTAAGTTTAACACGTAAACCAAGGCCACTTATCTTTTAAGCCTAATCCTCTACAACTACAATGATGCAGTTCATTGCAGTACACTCGTAAACTCCAGTAGACGTTCCACCGTTGAAGGTCACCGCAACTTGACAACGGGTGTAGTAGTCTCCAAAATGAAGCTATCAAATCAAACTCGACTTCAGTTGAGAATGTTTGTAGACTGTAGTAGTAAACAACAGGTCGAACTGTTCTATGTTTACAACTCGAGCTTGCACGTAGAATTGTGACTTGAACTTTGACACTTATGTCCTTCGACGACTGTCACAGTGTTAAACAACTTCGTTAGCAACTGTGGTCTATGTAGCACTATTGTAGCAACTGTGGTCCATATAGCAATTCTGCAACAGCTGTGGTCCATGTAGCGATTCTGTATCATCCATGATTGTATACGTCGATCAGCAGACGTTGGCCTATTTCCTACTGTGTAACTGACAACTAAACGTCAATCTTGTCTTCCGGATGTATAACTCCAGATGTGGGCAGGAAAATCCGTGTTGTTGACAAAAACCCACGAATCTGGTCCATTAGATGTTGAAGTCTGTTTGATGTAGAAGTAGGATTGCACGGAGACTGGAGATGTATAAGGTTGCTCAGTGTAAATGTAGTGATGTAACGTACTGTTTTCTGTGTTATGAATGGCAGTACGTTGAGCGTGTCATGTTGTCCTGGGCAGTACCAAATAGTAGCAAGGAATCTAGGTCACTAGCGTGAGGTGTCGCCAGAGTTTAGTAGACACATACATAATGTCAGTATTCCTGCAGATTCAGACGTGTAATACTTGTATGACAATGTGGTTGATAGTGTAAGTGTGTAGATAACAGTGCTGATAACACGAAGGCCGTATAGTATCTTGGACGTCTTCACATTAACTCACACAACCACAAGTAGAAGTCAGTGAAGTAGGGAATGCTGCTGACGTTTACAATATTTATTTGTGACGTACGATAATACGATGATGATGGACGAAACAGTCAATAGTATACAATCGGGTACATAATATGTGCAGTTACAAAGGTCAGCTTCAGACATCACATCCCAGACATATAACAATGTCTTGTAACAATGTTTACTGTGTATGCAATAGCTCTAACCCCTAACTGAGCCCCGTCAGGTAAGCCCTAGCAAATATATTGCGTAGTACGTCGATATCATCTATATAAACAAAGTCAATGCCATTGTCCTACAATTAGCAAAAAGACTTCAGACTGGCCTCACATGCCAGATACTTCATTCTGGTGAAGAATAGATATGGTGACAACGAAATCAGGCCGCAGGTCACGGGCCACGATAAACAGGTCACTCTCAGTTTACACAGGCTCCTGAGATTAAATATACATTTTCTGCCAAATCATACTCCGCCTGCATTGCGGATCCATAAAGATGATTCCTAGGCTTATGTGAGTAACAGGTCAACTAGACCTAGTCTTGTAGATATGAAGTCATACTGGAGTGCAGTATAATAACTTCTTGTGAGCTTCGCTCACTATGCCACCATCAGCGATACATGTACCTGTAAGATCTAAACGAGACGAAAAGATCGAATAGCGTTTTCAGTTACCTTTTTAAAGAATCCTGACACTCTTAAGTAACACAATACAGCCAATACTGGCATAAAGAAAACACTCAGGGACGGAAGAATGCCAAACGGCCATTCCCAGAATTTCCACTCCCTATCGAAAACTTGGCAGAGAGGAATCTACGGATCGGGACATCCATTCTAAGCCACAGGTATGCACTCTCTGAATATCGGTCTCAAGGCTTTTGCCGCTAAGACCCCGCGATTGCCCAAAGAGCATGGACCAGATCGAGGCAAACCCAGACCAGGCGTTTCAGACCAAACGGGTGACAAAGATACACCGAATGATCCTATAAATAGAATTAAGACATGTCAACTCTAAGACATGTCTGAGACAGGACAACATAAGACAGGAGAAGATAATCACCAGTCAAACTTGTCACCGAGAGATAATAAACGTTTATCTCTCTTTGATTACATTAAACCAAACATACATTAGGTTGGTGTTTTTTTTCACCGTCGAAAATGACGGTAACAGTTAGGTTGCTCTGCCCAACGATACACGTAAAGTTGGCATAGAGACTTTTTATGATTGACACTGTGCAGCTTGGAATTCCATAAGCCCTCAGTATTTTCCATAAACTGTCCCTATGTATACTGTCAAAAGCCTTTTCAAAATCAACGAAATTAATGTACAGCTGTCTTTGCCATTCTGAGCACTGCTCTATAATGTTCCTGAGGGTAAATATATGATCTACACATCTTCTGTTCTTTCTAAATCCTGCTTGTTCTTTCCTCAGTTTGTGGTCTACTGCTTTTGAAATTCTCTGTATAATTATCCTGCCTAGTATTTTGTTGGGAACTGAGAGAGGAGTTATTCCTCTCCAATTAATGCAATCTGCAAGATCTCCCTTCATGGGCAATTTGACAATTATTACTTTGTTCCACTCCGTTGGTGTTGTCCCTGTTGTCCAGACTTGTGCAAATAGTGGTTCTAATAGTTCTGCTGCTAGCTCAGGGTCTGTCTTAAATAGCTCTGTATTTAAGTTATCATGGCCAGAAGCTTTTCCATTCTTTAACCCTTTGATTGCTGTGTGTCACGAAGTGGATTTAAAACTAGAGGCTGCCTACATATAGTGACAATACACTAGTGGGAAGAAAGTCCAAGAAGATAGATTTTTAGAAGAAAATGACAGTGGCTGTGGAAGATGAGGCTATTGGCGTCAAGGGGCGAGAACCTAGATTGACTCTCCCTTGCCACTTGTCACGTATGGTGTTGCTATAACCTCACCACCTCTAACTACCTAGACGGGATAAGGTTTAACTAAATACCACAGACACCACTATACGGACAACATATATCTAACGTATAGTTTACAGAAAGTGACTGATCCAGACTAAAGTTTAAATAGTTTTATTTACACAACAAAATTCAGATAACATACTAGAAATAAATAACGTGCGTGTTTGCACACCTGGCAAAAAACATAACAATCAATTAAAGTGATTACGTATGGTAACCCAACAAAATCGCCCTCCCCTCAACCTGTAATGAAGAAAGGTAAGAAATACAACAACCTGGTAAGTGGGATCTCTAACATCAGATCCGCCTTACTCCTAATCAACCTGATATTATGTAACCACAATCTAAATCCTACTGTCTGTCTGTCTGCAGACGTCACTAACTTGAAGGGCCTACACAGCTTCTCCTCTTTAGGCAAATTACCCTTTACTATGTCCACCGAAACAAATGAACTAGTGTTATCACCTCCTAAGAGAGGGATGGTCATAAGCAGCTCTAAAACAAAATCCATGGTGATATCACGAGAAGAAAGAAAACATCAGATTAAGTTGGGAGAACAGGTCCTGGAGCAGGTCGACCACTTTAAATATCTCGGAGCTATTATAGACCGAAAGGGAGGCATCAAAGAAGAGTTGGCCACTCGAAAAGCAGCGGCTGGGAGACTTTTTCAGGCCATAAATCGTGGATTCCTCAGCAAGAAAGAGGTTGGTAAGAAAACGAAGATGGCTGTATACCGCTCCACCTATGTCCCAGTCTTGACATATGGATGCGAGTCGTGGGCAATGACTACAACCCACAAAAGCCAGATCCAAACCTCAGAAATGAGGTATCTGAGGAAAGTGGTTGAAGTAACAAGAAGAGACATGGTCCGCAACCAGACGATCCGTCAAGGCCTAAAATCCCATCCGCTGCAGACCCAAATAGAACAGTCCCAACTAAGATGGTTTGGCCATGTCTGCAGAATGGGAGAAGATCGGCTACCACGACAAGCATGGGAAACAAAGAGCCAGGGATCCATACCTCCAGGACGACCCAGAGTCCGCTGGGAGGACAACATTAGACAATCTTTGAAGGACCGAGGACTAGAATGGAACCAGGCCAGGAAGAAGACAGCTGATAGAATGGTCTGGCGCTCTCTCTTCCAAACCTCTACACCTCACGGTAGAAGGGGAACGACTAAGTAAGTAAGTTATCACCTCCTACACAAACTAACCGACGAATTGCTGAATTCTATATATTTTCAGTGTTTGTAAGACACTGCTGGTTTCTACTAAGAGTTTACTCCACAACTCTCCTTCTCTCTCTCTAGTGCAGTTAAGAGGTATTTTGACCCTCTTTCCTCTAACCGCCTGTTGTAGCTGCTGACTTGGGTTGGTAGACTGGACACGTGACTTGGACTATCTCTGCTTCACAAAAATGACGAATCTTAATTTGTATGCCCGGTTACCCCACTTTGGGTTTAGGGCCGTCAGTTTTATTATGACAGAATTTCACGACACCTTTAGGCCCTGTGCCTAGGTTTAGTGTGTGCGTATATGAGCGTGGCGCTCAGGATTTTGTTAAGAAATCCGTTCTTTCTACAGAAGGCTTCGCTTCTAGCGACCTGTTCTTTCTCTCTCTCTGGTGCACTACAGAATTTGCGCCGGTGACCTCCGCGTCACCACTCCTCTTTCTCTTCTGGCTCTGCCTCGACTATTCTTCTCCTGAGAAGGCCGACGACTTCTGGCAAGCTGTAGAACAAACTGACGCCCTAGCTACCAGCCGTGAAAATATTTGCTGTGGAACAAACAATAACAACAGATATACCTCACATTAAATTTTCATATCTTTAACACTTAACTCCCAAATCTTTAACACTTAACTCCCATAATTCAATACCTCTCCCTATCTCTCTTATCGCACACGCGATACGTAAATATGGCTACCCCTACTTCCCCTCAAATGCTGTCCTATCGGAAAACCCCTATCTGCAGACTCAGCTGACTTAATCTCTTACATGCCGGCTGCCCAGTCAGCCGTCATAATATTTCAACCACTGAACGAAACCTATCGCCGGTAAAATTCCTGGCCCTACTTATTTAACAGTAATCGAGGTGAGTCCTCGCTAAACCAAAATAAACTAGACTTCTCTAGAGAGAATAACCTCCCGTCTCCATGAATTTCACCACCATAAATATATATCTATTCTTTTTAAGGCCTAATAAAATCCCATCTAGACCCGTAACTGCTGACTTCAAAATGTATGATTTACCCACATGTAGTAAATCCACAATTACCTATGCCCTATCAGACCTGTTAAATTCACTCTCTCTTATTCAACAGCGTTACCAAATAGCCCGCAGGTAATTTACACCCACTTAAAGAACGCTTAAATAACCCACACAATTTCCTAGCGTATTTACTCTGCTAACGTTATACATCAAATACTGGGAAATCTTCATCCCCATGCCGGTAATATTATTTACCCCAGATTCCTATAAAGTTATATATAGATGTATCTCTTAAGGAACAGAAATCCTATCTTCAGAAAATACACACACCCCTATCTCCCCTCTTTCCTGCCACTACGTTATCAAGTTAGCCCCGCTAGAAAAATACACAACTAGCACTCACGTACACCCGCTCCAAATCCTTAAAAATCACAGTGAAGTTACATGCATCGTGACACTTTAACTATCTCAAATCTTTACACACTCCTAAAGATTTCTCTTTTATCATAGAAATAATTATTGCCCCCTTACGATATTATTATTTCGATAAGATGGCACTTCTGTTACGAAATATAATTAAAACTTCCTGAAGAAACCTATACTACGATTTCTGAAATCTTACAAGCTATCTTAGCTTAATTAACTTAATATTTACCCAAAGTCGAATCTCTCCGTAGAGCAGACAACTATGTATATTGAATACAGGCGTTGATTTCCACGGCATGAAGTTTTTTTTTTGGATCTGAGAACCTTCTGCATTATTAGACGCGCGTATTTATTACAGGAACTGAGGCCGACCCACGCCAAGCGTGAGTCATTGCGTGGCTTCTTTCCTTAGCGGGTCACTCTCTGATCCAATCATCATGCCGCGAAATCTAAAAATAGCCCGCAGGTCATAAGCTAAATTTAGAACATAAGAGTAACCGGAGTAATTTCCATTACTTACTGAACTACGCCCTAAAATCACACCCACCTACAACTTTCGCGTGCGTGGCTGCGAGATTCGTGGACTTTTCCTCGTCTTAGAATTTACCCCTCCTAATAATTTCGGACGCGCTCACTGCTACAGAAATAAAAAGGCCCCGCCATTATGTTACACTAGAAATTCCTACATGAACGCGATTTCTTCATGGGAAAGAAAACTGGTGCGAGGCTAGAATCTAAAACCTACCGTCCCTCTTGAAAACGTAATTAATTATCTACAGAAAACCAAACACCATTATTATTCACAGAGAGGAAAAAACGAAAAAGATAAAAATCCCACCGTAGTCCCCTCCTTCAGAAAAAAAAAAAAAACGGAAAATACTACAATGAGAAGAAACCTGGGGTGGATTACATGTAATCCCTCCTAGAAAAAACGTAAATAATGCAAGGAGAAGAGACATGGGGCCTGTTGCAAATCAAATCACAGTAACTCCTCACACTGTGATGATTTCTTCTTTTCGTGGAATGTCTGTATTAACATCTAGATCATTTTCAGCCTCAGGAACATTCAATTGTGTCTCTGGTGGTTCCTTGTTCAGAGTTTCTCTGAAATGCTCTGCCCATCTAGTTTCCTGTCCCTCTGCTGTCGTGATGAGATTTCCTTGCATATCTCTTACTAATGTAATATTGTATGCACCTCGTTTTCCGCTGATGATTTTAGTTATTTTGTATACTGTGCTTTGTTCATTTCTCAGTGCTGCCTCTTCTGCCTGTCTTGCAAGATCGTCTAGGAAATTCCTTTTGTTGGCTCGGGTTTGGCGTTTAACTTCCTTGTCCAGCTGACTGTACTGTTCGCTATATAGTTGCCTTAACCTGGGGGACTTCGCTTCTGTTTTCTTTTTTTTCATTTACTTTCTGGGACCCCAAGATGCAGCAATAGTGAATGCAGTCAGCGACCCATAGCTGTACTGCTTGCATCAGGACCAGCGAACCAGAGCTGGTCAAGACCGCACTCCACCTCCACGTGGTGGTCCTGGAAACAGTCTGAAGCAGTGCAGTCTGGCTGAGCGAGTGCTGATCGCAATGGGAAGGCAAACCCGGTCCTTAAAAAATGCCGTGCTGAAGTCGGATGTGTCGACCGAAAGGTGCAGATATCACAGCTTAGGCGTAAACAGACACAACGCAACCACCGTACTTTTCAGGGCGAACGAGGAAGAAGGAAGAAGAAGAAATTTCCTTTCTCATCGTTATGGTGTTAGTTTCTGGTGTTATCCAGTCTTGCTTCTTCATTTGCTGGAAGCCCAAGCATGATTTGCTGCTTTTCATATATACTCGTATATTGTTGAAATGGTATTTAATTTCTGGTCTATATCATCAGTCAATGTCTTTTCCTGACTTTTGGCAAATTGATATCGCTTCTTTATATCAGCCGCAAAAGCTTTTCTGGTAAGGGGGTCCTTCAATTTGCTGATGTCAAACCTTTTCTGTGTAGTTACAGTTGGTCCAGCCGTTCTTAGTTTTACTTTCAGTTTTGCTACTACTAAATGGTAATCACTTCCCACATCCGCACTTCTTCGTACCTTCACATCTTATAATGCATGTCTCCATTTACCGTTAATCATAATGTGGTCTATCTGGTTTCTGTCCCGACCATTAGGTGATTCCCTATGCTAAAACCCCCAACCTGGAGGACCAGGGTGTCTGCTTTAGTCTGACCCTACCCGTGCAAACCTGTCCAGCTTGGTAGAACCTGCCAGGAGTAAAACTCCAGCTGGCATAGCTCTCGGGGTAATCAGGGCACGCTAACCGCCATACCTCGACAACTGGTCTTGATGGTGCACTTTAATAGACTCTTTCCTGTCCATCTCTTGATGTTATCTTCCAGCTTATAGCGCTGTCTTCCCCGTGCACGTTTGCCTTCAACTTTTGTTTTGTTGCAGTTTTATATTTTATTAGTCTTTATTCCGTTTCTATATGAAAGCGAGACATGGACAGTCTATGCTAAGCAAGAAAGAAGGTTCAATACCATCCATCTACGGTGTCTACGCCACATCTTTGGTATTTTGAAGGACAGGGTGAGAAATGTCGAGATGGTTTCATGTGCTGGCCTTCAAAGCATGTATACACCTAGCAGAAGGACTAATAAAATATAAAACTACAACAAAACAAAAGTTGAAGGCAAACGTGCACGGGGAAGACAGCGCTATAAGCTGGAAGATAACATCAAGAGATGGACAGGAAAGAGTCTATTAAAGTGCACCATCAAGACCAGTTGTCGAGGTATGGCGGCTTGCGTACCCTGATTACCCACAGAGCTATGCCAGCTGGAGTTTTACTCCTGGCAGGTTCTACCAAGCTGGACAGGTTTGCGTGGAAGACTAGTTCTGCTAGGTGTATACATGCTTTGAAGGTCAGCACATGAAAGCATCTCGACATTTGTCACTCTGTCCTTCTTCAAAATACCAAAGATGTGGCGTAGACACCGTAGATGGATGGTATTGAGCCTTCTTTCTTGCTTAGCATAGACTGTCCATGTCTCGCTTTCATATAGAAACGGAATAAGGACTAATAAAATATAAAACTGCAACAAAACAAAACAAACACTTATTTCTAATATTACTGGCCTAGAAAAAACTGGCCTCCCATTAAGATGGCCTGGAAAATCGTCCTTGAATAATGTGCTCTGGTCCTCTAAGCGTTACTGACGCTCGTTAATAATCACGTGGTCCTTTATGTGCTTCTCTATTTTGAGATATTTTAAATATCCCTGTTTAACAGAATGGATCTTTATCTTGTGCAGCGATTACATTTATGTCTGTAGGGCTGCATAAATAAAACGTTAACGGCACTTAATGTATCAGCCACAGACATAATTTATGTCATTCTACCGCTGGCTAATCTATTAAGTATCTTTAACGTTTTATTACCACTTTAACTCTATATAATGTTTATATGGTTAGCTGATTGACTAGGAAGCATTTTCACAGAAAGTAGACGACGCAGAAAAAGCTAAACAAGGTGTCAAAAAGCCAATGCAGTGACTTACCAACTATCCCCACTACTCAAAAATAAGAATATCAGTATGGAAACTAAACGACAGCTGATAAATAGTATATTCTTAACAACTCGTTGCTGTCAGTATCAAACATGGTCCCAGACCTAAGCACATGAGTGAAAAATGTCCCTTATAGTCTACAACACTGCATTTGCATTTCGTCAAGAAGAAGACATTTCAGACAGCCAAGGTAACGAATAGAAACAGGATTCCAACATAAGGACAGGACCAACTATTAGAGGATCTTCTGATATCAGACAGAAAGAAAGCTCGACTACAGTATTGGAAACCACGAGTTCTAGGAACTTACATACATAATAACAATGAGATCATAATTAAAGTAATACTCCGACCACCTGCAAGACGGCCTCTTAAAACCAGTGGCCAAACTCTAGTCGAAGTTTTTTCTCGTGCAAGAAGCCTGTAACTTCATTCCCGGTAATCAGGGTAAGTTGTAATTTGTATATTTTAATATTTTATACTTTTGCATTTAACATGTGTAAATTGCTTGTGGATGTATAGGTTCATACTTTCTTCTTCTTCTGCAAGAGCTGGTGACTGCTTCGCGCAGGTTTCCTCACAAGGAATCCAAAAAGCAGAGGTAGCCCCAGGCTCCATGTGGAGCAGGGAGTGAATGATTATGACACCCTCGTGTACATATTTATATTTTAATAAGTTTATGTGTATATTCAAAAATTTGTCATTAATGCAATTGTCGTTTTCCGCTGTCTAAACGCACTGTCATTCGACTTATTGGGATTAACATTAATGCTCAGTGTAGCGGAATGTTTTATAAATGTAAGATGATGGTGCTAGAGTAGAAATAGTATTCTCTCCAGAATGTGTGAGGTCCCAGTGACAGAGAAGTACACTGGTATTACTCGATAGTCACGGCTGTGAAAGTATCTGGACTGAAAATATTCACAGAGAACAGTCAGACCTTACTGCACCACCTCCGCTATGTGACCACCTGTGATATTAATAACAATTCAACCAAACTCAATATCAACTATATTGAATGAATAAAGCTGGTGAATACAATTTATATATCCTCTTTATTTACATCTATCTAATTGTGGTGATTGTGTGTGACTGTTGATAAAAAAATTTATATTTACATAAAAACCAAATTGGTGAAATCAATTACAGTTTTTACAAGTTAAACTAAAATGTCATTTCTTTAGACTCTTCCAATTTGTTGGGTAATAGATTTCTTCACTGTCTTATTCACTTTATAGCTTTCACTAGTTTATCATGCAAATTGTCATCATAAAACTCTGCTTGACAGTTATCACTTCTTGGGTGCACGATTGTCACAAATATAACTCAACTTCTATGATATCAGTGTTCATTTGAGTTGTACAGCTTCAGTAGGTCGTGCTTCTACCAATCCAGGCACTGCTGGGGCGATTAGCATTGATCATCGAGCAATTCTTCATCATGGACCTCTCTTTGGGTTGACAAGTATGAACCTGCAGATAATTGTAGGATATGTGGCTAATTTGGATAATAATTACCACATTCCTATTGTAGGTGAGATGAATTTGTTTTCAGATGTATGCGTGGAAATGCATGATTATGATCAGTGACAAGACAGGTGTCTACTGTGGAACATTTTATAAAATCAAATAATACAAAATAATATGTACACACATATATGGTATGAGGTTATAGTATCCCCCTGCCAGACACGTTAGCTCTGTAAAGTACAGTAACTTGAAGACAGAACGAATAAGCCCTGATAATGGCGGTTGGTAGTCCTAAAAAGAATTGTTATTAGTCCTGAAAAGGACTGTGCTTGCCCTGATACAGACTCAGTCACGGTGGTTATATATCGGGTTCCAACCTTCAACAATCATACCAAGTAACCAATTAATATGCATGATCCTTTCATAACATATAGATTAAACAAATCCTGAAATAAAAGTTGTAATTACTGTATTATTTTACATAGTACTTTTAACTTTACATACCCTCGCAGGATCTAATTAAGATCAGTAAAAACTGGCTTTTGTGGAGTAATAGAACTGCCTGGCTGCAAATAACAAGATATTGGCCTTTACACGTCTCTCTCTCTCTCCAGCCGTTGTCCTCCTGTCTTCTTCGCTGTACAAGTGAATTTGAAATAAATACATATACCATATATATTATGATTATCTTAATTTTTTGTTTTTTTATGTAAAACTTTTGCCTCGTTTTGGCGAGGTGCGTCTCGTTCAACCTAGTCGGTTATATTAGGGCGCATGTCCAAATATAAAAGACCCTTAGGTCTGGGTAGATTATCTTTATATATATATATATATATAATCATTTTCGACCGCCCATATATATGGAGCTTCCGGACGTATGTCATAAAATTAACAAGTGATACAACGTAAAAATATCTCCAAAGGATAAAATGTAAGGATAAAAACATAATGCGTAAGCTGCTGATAGTACATGATCGCCCTGACCGCGGGTCATCACCCTCCATAAAAATTGACTTGTTAGACGGGAAATCAAAACGGTTACCATTTGGAGGGATGAGAACGACGGATCAAAAGGAAAAAAAAAATATGACTGGAAAAAATTGCGTGAGACTAGCATGGCTAAGGAGACGCAATTGGGGGGGGGGGGGGGGGGGGGGGGGAGGGGGGGGGAAACGGAGGAAAAAAGTCACGTTCCCCAAGTTGACATAAAGTAAGGAACTCGACAGAAGGGACCCTGGATATGATACGCCACAGTCATTTATTGGACGCTTTTGCGATACCAAGCCTTTGATTTGAATTCAGCGGCTAAACGCAGATGCTTGAAATATTACAAAATTTAAAAAGTAACTTTTCTTAATATTAATGTTAGGAATATAAAAATTAGCTGGCCGGATGGCCCATTCTGAGCAGTGAAATAATATACTTTTAATTTTACAGACGGATAGATAATAATGAAGATAATGACAAAAGACAGTGTTGTTCACAACAGCGAAAGACTGCATTGAATCAAAAGTGTCGCTATTTGCACAAAAAATCGCGACCTTGAGACGCAGGTGTTCAAATCTACTTAGCATGGAAGAGAAGGGATATTGGTGGAAGCTGTGTCTAAAAATAACTTTTAACGACAAAATTTTGGAGGGGAGAGAAAGGTTGGTTCAAAAATCAAGTACGTTTTGTGAAAACGCAAGTAGAGACGGACAGACTAACAGATAAAAATCCATACTTGACTGAAGCATGACTGAAATGACTTTAGTGTAGGAAATTTGAATTAAAAAAAACCAAGGCATTGATTGGCCACAGACAATCATATTATCCGCGCTCAGACGAGCTTTTTTGCCATTCCTCAATAGTTGTCCAGTGATAGACACAGTAAATTTCAAGTGTGGTGATTTCCAAATGAAATAAATTGAAATAAGTTCAGGGACGCCATACTATAGCCAGCAGCTCAGCTGAGTTTTGCTAGCATTTCTGTGTTCTTTATTCATAATCTGGTAAGATTGAAATTATTTCTTTGTATATTTTGAATATTGTTTAATGTTCGAGTGATTTGATACTGCCATATCGAAATCTAGCCTTACAAACAAGTAAGGATTCGCTCTGGACCCCCCGCCCTAGTTCAGGGTCTAGGGACAAACAATATATAAACTACAGCAAGGTTTAGGAAGGGGTGATCAAGTGTTGAGAACAGTGAATCATATCACCTATCCTATTCTATGGCAGTGAGATAATGCACCTATTTCAGAATCTGTAGACTGGGGAAACTTACCCTATGCGAAACCAACTAGGTAAGATGTGCTGTCTGGTCAGAGAGAACTGACCCTGTTTATGTGGTGTTATTGTAATTTGTTATGTGTAGAAGTGGCTTATTAGGTAAGGTTCTGAGCAAAAACCAATACTTTATTTCAGAGCTGTGAGTTCGATCTTGACACTAAGGTGGTGTCAAATGCTGATTAATAATTGAAGTGAGGACCCGTGCAGTGTACATTTCGACAGAACATCTGTGTATTGCTCAAGCACGGAGAGGTGGGGCCATCATATTCCAGCACCAGAACAAATCTGGCAAAGTTAAGTAGGCTAGCTGGCCTGCTGAACTTACACCAACTTCATAAAACTAGCACCCAAGAGAATTTACTACTGAAGCATCCCATTTCCTTCCATCATTAATGGACAATGCTGTGTAGGCATAAACAGGGAGGGATGAAGCCACCCCAACAGCACATCCATTCATAGTTTTCCCAGGAAAATTAACATTACGAACAGTAATACTATAATTAATCTTGAAGATTGCATATGTAAACATCTTTCATTTAACATGCCATTTATTCATGCCATTCATTCATAAATTTCAAAATCTTTGCATAAGTTCTGGCCAAAATAAAACCTTGGTTCAGAACAAATAAATTTAAAAAAAGATTTTCTATTCTAAATTTAACCAGCTGAATTTAGTTCATTGTGTTATAAATTTTATTGATAGTATTAGACTTAATTAATATCTGTGTGTGTTTGTATATGTCCATACAACACATTGCATTCAGTACCCTAGATTTTAACGTAGCCACATTCATTAGTAAAAAAAGATATGTGTGAGGTCATAAAGTGGTAGCACGAAAGGGCCTTCTGTATATTCACAGTTACAATTATCTCAGGAGCCTTCACAGCTGACCTCACGCATCACACTAGGTGATAACACCACCATACAATACCATCAAAATCCACTACATATATTGGGGTCTTGTCCAGGGATAATTAGCATAAACAGTAATATAAGGATCTCCTGGTGGGAGAAATAAAATTAGGGGAACAAAATTGTAAAATTCCCTTAAAATTAAAAGTGTCCCTTTAAATTAAAAGGGCAATTAGAAGTTGGTGAATCTTCACAGCCAGTAATAATTAATTAGTTAACTGGTTAGTTAGAATTAGTTAGACTATAGTCATAAGAAGTACTTAGTGTATTTACTGGTTAGAGATTTATCTTGTATATTATTATATTGTCTAAAAAGTATGGCGGAGCTAGCAAAATTCCGATCAGCTGCTGTGCTGACCGCAAAGGAGATGGGAATGGATGGTCAGATTTTAATTCAATACGTAACGGCTGAATGTGATAAATATATTGAAAGGGAAGATAGAAAGGTAGCTGAAGAGAAGAGGTTACAAATTGAGGCGGATAGAGAAATTAAGAGGCTGCAGATTGAGGCAGAAGACAAACGACAGCAAAGGGAGGCAGAAGAAAAAAGATTGACTGCCGAAAGGGAGGCAGAAGATAGAAGGTTGCAAAGGGAGCACGAATTACGACTAAGGGAGCTGGAATTACAAGGCCAGGCTCCTGAAAATGGTGCCAGCCCTTTTGCCTCAGATGCTACGCCCAGTCTGGGAGCCTCAAACTCAGCTATGGGGTTTCATTTAGACCATTTTGTTGAAAAAGACGATGACATAGAGGGGTACCTAGGACGTTTTGAGTTATTAGCTACTACATATGGGTTAGAGAGAGAGAGGTGGAGTTTAAAGCTATCACAGGGACTGAGAGGTACTTCTTATGAAGTCTTTGCTAAAATGAACAGGGAAGACCAAGACAATTATGACATGTTAAAGCAGGCTTTGTTATTAAGGTACGAGAAGAATGGTGAATTTTATCGTAAGAAATTTAGAAATGCCAAACTGTTGTCTGGGGAGACATACCACCAATTCTCTGCTAGACTGGAAACCTATTTGGAGAAATGGACTGCTCTGGGGAAGACCCAAGATCTTAAAGAAATGATCATGATTGAGCAATTGAGAGAGTCCATGGCTCCAGACATGAGAAAATTTCTCATGGAACAAGGTGCAGAGAAGTTGGGAGAGGTTTTAAATGTCGCTGAGAGGTATCAGGCAGCCCAGGCAGAGGTAAGTGGTGCTAAAAAGAAGCACATAGACAATTTTAAAGCTCCACAGCAATTTAATAAATTTGATAATAGAGAGCAGGGAAATAAAAGTAGGACAAACTTTGAGCGGCCAAGAAATGACTATCGCGACAGAAACTCACAGTTCAATGACCAAAAGTTCAATGAAAGAAAACCGTTGAACCAAGGAAAAAGATGGTGTAAATGGTGCAAGAAAGATAACCATAACACCGAATTTTGTAGAAGGAAACCTTCAAACATTGCTGCAATGAAGTCGGGGACGCAAAGATTAAAGGTTAATCCTAATGGACAACAGGAACCTTATCACCCCCCAGTTTGTGAGGATGTTATTTGTAATGGGGTCACCATAAGGTGCCTTTATGATACAGGTTTGGATTATGATTCAGTTGTGAAGTCTAGCCTAGTGGACCCAAGTCAGTATACCACAGAAACAGTGGAAATACAAGGGGCGACTAAGGACATACCACTCATGACACTTCCCATCGCAAGGATAACGGTGAAAACTCGCTATGTGGAAGGAGAAATCAGAGCAGCAGTGATAGATGAACCAATCTACCCTCTGATATTGGGGTGTAGATACGTCTTCTTGGGGAATCCCGAGAAACCTGTGATCATGGCGACAGTGCAGACCAGGTCACAGAAGAAGGAGGAAGAAGGTGAACCTATAAATGCTCATCCAGAGGAGATGAGAAAGGCGCAGGCTGAGGATAGGACACTCAAGCCATGTTTTAAAAAATTGCCCAAATGCCACACACCTCCGAGCAAGGGGGAATATTTCATGAAGAACAAACTATTATACAGGAAGGCCGGAACTGGAACAAATGGTCACAACCAGCTGGTTCTTCCCACCTCATATAGAGATAAAGTGATGGAACTCGGGCATGCGATTCCCTTCAGTGGTCACATGGGGATCAGCGCCACAGGACAGCGTATAGCTTGTCATTACTTCTGGCCAGGGATAACGGAGGATATAAAAAGATATGTCAAATCCTGCCCTGAATGTCAAAGGGTAGCTCCAAAGCACTGGACTGCTCCTGCAACTCTAGGGGAAATGCCCATAGTGGGAACACCTTTTGAGAGGGTTGCAGTGGATATTGTGGGACCTCTCACTCGGACCAAGAGGAGGAACAGTTACATCCTTACTCTGGTGGACACTTGTTCTATGTGGGGAGAGGCGGTAGCCCTGCCATCAATTGATTCAAAACATGTAGCAGAGGCACTACTTACAATATTTACCCGATTAGGATTCCCGCATCAAATCTTGACGGATAATGGATCTCAGTTCAAGGGGAAACTAACGGAAGAAGTTTTTAAACTATTTCAAGCCAGACACTTTCATTGTAGTCCGTACCATCCACAAGGGAACGGCCAGGTAGAGAGGTTCAACGGGACTCTCATTTCTATCCTGAGAAAGCTGGCACACGAAAAACCGGATCTGTGGGATCAATTCCTGCCCGCCGCATTGTTTGCGTATCGGGAGGTACCACATAGTTCAACCGGGATGGCTCCCGCAACTCTGCTATTTGGGAGGCCAATAAAAGGTCCTTTAGAAGCTTTATTAAGGACCTGGACGGATGAGAAGGCGGAAGAACCTGTTACCTCATCTTATCAATATGTGAACGAACTGACCACTCGTTTGAAAGCTGGATGGAAACTGGCAAATGATAATTTGAAACAAGCCAGGAAGAAACATGCAGCATATTTTAATAGGAAGGCAAAGGACCGAGAACTAGCTGTGGGAGAGAAGGTGCTTCTTCTACTACCCGGTAGCCAGAATAAATTACAAATTGGTTGGCAAGGTCCATATACGGTTCTAGAGAAGGTGTCTAGAACAAACTATAAAATTGACAAAAAGGGGAAGGAGAAAGTTTATCATGTAAACTTATTAAAGAAGTATCTGGACAGACCACTCCAGGAAAGCACCCCCTTATTGACCTTGGCTATTGCAACCCAGATGCAAAAGGAACCACTCACCTCACATGAATACCCATTACATCCTTGTGAAACAGCAGCACAGGTAAAAGTCAGTAAGCACCTGACTAAAAACCAGAGGGAGAGAGTTCAACAGGTTCTGGAGGAACATACAGATGTATTAACAGATAAACCAGGCCATACAAATTTGCTACAGTATGACATGAAACTGGTAGACTCAAACCCAATCTGTATGAGAGCCTATTCTATTCCGTTCGCGAAGGAGAAGGCATTGAAGGAAGAAATAGATTATTTGTTGAAGGAGGGGATTATTTCGCACAGTGAATCATCTTTTAGTTCTAGTGTCGTTTTGTTGAGAAAACCGTCTGGGGAACACAGACTGTGCATAGATTACAGGAAACTGAATGCTGTCACAGAAGGACAAGTGGATCCATTACCAGACACAAAACAGTTATTTGCCAGACTGAACAAGGCAAAATACTTTTCAAAGGTGGATCTTAGTAAAGGCTATTACCAGATCCCAGTGAAGCCTGAAGTGAGACCTTATTTGGCTTTTAGCACTTCGGATGGACATTATGAATTCAATATGCTACCATTCGGACTGAAAAATGCTCCGAGTGTATTTTCAAGGATGATGCGCAAATTGTTGGATCCCCTGAATAACCCATGTATCACGAATTTCATGGATGATATTCTCGTCGCCACAGAGACATTTGAAGAACACATTGAAGCTCTAGAAATGTTATTTAATAGACTTCGGGAGGCGAACTTAACTGCTAGGCCAACAAAATGTTGTATTGGATGCAAAGAGTTGGAATTCTTGGGACACACTGTATATCAGGGTAACATGACCCCTGATCCTAAGAACTTGGAAAAACTGCAGAGAGCACCTAGACCACAAACAAAAAAGGACGTGCGATCATTCGTGTCGTTATGCGGATTTTATCAGAAATACATCAAAAATTTTAACGCTATTTGTGCTCCTCTGACTGATCTGACTCGCAAGGGACTTCCAGATAAAATTATTTGGACTGCACAATGTGAACTAGCGTTCCAAGAGTTAAAGGAAAAACTCACTAGCAGGCCTATTCTCAAACTGCCTGATTTGACACAGGACTTTGTCTTAAGAACCGATGCAAGTAATGTAGGACTCGGAGGGGCTTTGTTGCAAAGATCATCTTCACCTGATGGGGAACTGAAACCAGTCGCTTATGCAAGCCGCAAATTGAATAAGGCGGAACAAGGATACTCCACAAGCGAAAAAGAATGTTTAGCGTTAATCTGGGCAATAAAGAAGTTTCAAATCTATCTGTATGGTAGGACTTTTGTGGTGGAGACGGATCATCAGCCTCTCGTATTCTTATCTCAGGCTAAGCATGAAAACGCAAGATTGCTGAGGTGGTCTTTATTACTTCAACCTTATCAGTTTAGTATCCAATATATCCCAGGCAAATTGAATGTCGGTGCAGATTTCCTCAGTGATCAAAATTAGAGTAATGGCAGACGTGAGGAGAGATTTTATCTATGTGTATCACTGGTTTTAGAACTTGCCGTAGGCATGTTTTCAAGTGGGGAGATGTGTCATAAAATTAACAAGTGATACAACGTAAAAATATCTCCAAAGGATAAAATGTAAGGATAAAAACATAATGCGTAAGCTGCTGATAGTACATGATCGCCCTGACCGCGGGTCATCACCCTCCATAAAAATTGACTTGTTAGACGGGAAATCAAAACGGTTACCATTTGGAGGGATGAGAACGGCGGATCAAAAGAAAAAAAAAATATGACTGAAAAAATTGCGTGAGACTAGCAAGGCTAAGGAGACGCACTTGGGGGGGAAACGGAGGAAAAAAGTCACGTTCCCCAAGTTGACATAAAGTAAGGAACTCGACAGAAGGGACCTTGGATATGATACGCCACAGTCATTTATTGGACGCTTTTGCGATACCAAGCCTTTGATTTGAATTCAGCGGCTAAACGCAGATGCTTGAAATATTACAAAATTTAAAAAGTAACTTTTCTTAATATTAATGTTAGGAATATAAAAATTAGCTGGCCGGATGGCCCATTCTGAGCAGTGAAATAATATGTTTTTAATTTTACAGACGGATAGATAATAATGAAGATAATGACAAAAGACAGTGTTGTTCACAACAGCGAAAGACTGCATTGAATCAAAAGTGTCGCTATTTGCACAAAAAATCGCGACCTTGAGACGCAGGTGTTCAAATCTACTTAGCATGGAAGAGAAGGGATATTGGTGGAAGCTGTGTCTAAAAATAACTTTTAACGACAAAATTTTGGAGGGGAGAGAAAGGTTGGTTCAAAAATCAAGTACGTTTTGTGAAAACGCAAGTAGAGACGGACAGACTAACAGATAAAAATCCATACTTGACTGAAGCATGACTGAAATGACTTTAGTGTAGGAAATTTGAATTTAAAAAAACCAAGGCATTGATTGGCCACAGACAATCATATTATCCGCGCTCAGACGAGCTTTTTTGCCATTCCTCAATAGTTGTCCAGTGATAGACACAGTAAATTTCAAGTGTGGTGATTTCCAAATGAAATAAATTGAAATAAGTTCAGGGACGCCATACTATAGCCAGCAGCTCAGCTGAGTTTTGCTAGCATTTCTGTGTTCTTTATTCATAATCTGGTAAGATTGAAATTATTTCTTTGTATATTTTGAATATTGTTTAATGTTCGAGTGATTTGATACTGCCATATCGAAATCTAGCCTTACAAACAAGTAAGGATTCGCTCTGGACCCCCCGCCCTAGTTCAGGGTCTAGGGACAAACAATATATAAACTACAGCAAGGTTTAGGAAGGGGTGATCAAGTGTTGAGAACAGTGAATCATATCACCTATCCTATTCTATGGCAGTGAGATAATGCACCTATTTCAGAATCTGTAGACTGGGGAAACTTACCCTATGCGAAACCAACTAGGTAAGATGTGCTGTCTGGTCAGAGAGAACTGACCCTGTTTATGTGGTGTTATTGTAATTTGTTATGTGTAGAAGTGGCTTATTAGGTAAGGTTCTGAGCAAAAACCAATACTTTATTTCAGAGCTGTGAGTTCGATCTTGACACTAAGGTGGTGTCAAATGCTGATTAATAATTGAAGTGAGGACCCGTGCAGGGTACATTTCGGCAGAACATCTTTGTATTGCTCAAGCACGGAGAGGTGGGGCCATCATATTCCAGCACCAGAACAAATCTGGCAAAGTTAAGTAGGCTAGCTGGCCTGCTGAACTTACACCAACTTCATAAAACTAGCACCCAAGAGAATTTACTACTGAAGCATCCCATTTCCTTCCATCATTAATGGACAATGCTGTGTAGGCATAAACAGGGAGGGATGAAGCCACCCCAACAGCACATCCATTCATAGTTTTCCCAGGAAAATTAACATTACGAACAGTAATACTATAATTAATCTTGAAGATTGCATATGTAAACATCTTTCATTTAACATGCCATTTATTCATGCCATTCATTCATAAATTTCAAAATCTTTGCATAAGTTCTGGCCAAAATAAAACCTTGGTTCAGAACAAATAAATTTAAAAAAAGATTTTCTATTCTAAATTTAACCAGCTGAATTTAGTTCATTGTGTTATAAATTTTATTGATAGTATTAGACTTAATTAATATCTGTGTGTGTTTGTATATGTCCATACAACACAATGCATTCAGTACCCTAGATTTTAACGTAGCCACATTCATTAGTAAAAAAAGATATGTGTGAGGTCATAAAGTGGTAGCACGAAAGGGCCTTCTGTATATTCACAGCTACAATTATCTCAGGAGCCTTCACAGCTGTCCTCACGCATCACACTAGGTGATAACACCACCATACAATACCATCAAAATCCACTACAACGTACAGGAAACAAGGATCGCAACTCCAGCAAACTTCCCAAAATAGTTATAACTCCGAGAGGTTTGTGCTGGATGGGTTTCACACCTTGGTCTCGTGCATCGCTCCTTTTCCAGGTCAAGCCTTTAGAGTTATAGATTTCCATTCTCAGTTAGTTAACCTTTATATCCATATGTTGTCTTCCTATATCGGTCGTGTTAACGATTTTATCTTGAATTATGAATAGGAAAAAAACAGGATTTCTCAATGCAGGGACACCTATTCTTACAAAATTCTTCACAGCTACTTACTCCCTCCAGATTTCCCTGTACCTACGCATAAATGAAGATATTCCCGTCAAAAGGAGACCATTGTCATCCTTGTCTGTCATTTCGTTCTCCTTCCCGATCTCTAATTCTAACTATGTTTCGGACGATTTTATTCTTCTATATACAATCGTCGAAGTCCTTCCCATCTGTCCGTGGGAAACCCCGGTTTTGATTGGCTGCCCTAGATACACACAGGAAAATACCCCTGCATTCATTTTTTCATGCTGGTATTCTAGTGTTCCACTTTCCGGTCTTCATACATTTAACTAGGCACTTGCGTAACATGCTACACTCAGGGAGGGTAAATTTTCTGAGGATGATGAAGTGGCGAAATTGAAACGGAAGGTGCTTGATTCTCATGTCAGGAGATCCTATACTTAGAAGAGGCATTAGTTTTCTCTCAGCTTGAAATACACGTTTGTGGTACAGGTCTGTGGTTCAAGTTGCCAGCAGTCTAAGCTAGACGCCTACACCAGACGGGTCGTGAAGATGCTTGCCTTGACAATTTGAGTAGTTACCACCAGCATTATCACCATGGACGTGCTACCGCCATATAATTTGACGACTGACGGAACAGTCAGCAACACCCTAGAAATCAACAGGGAAGGAATCTAATACCAACAACAAATCATCATCAACACCTGGCTAGTTAAGTTAAGTATAACTGTCAGGCCCAAAACCTTTTTTTTTTTTTTTGATAGCCACTTTAAATTCACTGCCTGTGATGAAAACATCAGTGCTTCATTGTTGCATAAAAACCCTATTTTAACTTTGATAACTATAACTGATTTTAAATTTGTTATCTGTGGATACAAACTAATAGTTGATTTGATCATTATTGAGTGAATTGCACTCGTATGACTCAGTTAATTTAGATACATAACCATCCAGAGCTATTAAATTAATATTTTACTAAATCATTTCAGTTGTGGGCTCAGAAAATACAAGCAAATTTCTTTTTCCTCACAGACGGGGCGGGAAGATAACAATTTTATGACTTCTTAGATGATCGCAGTTGTTATGCTTGACTTCTTAAAATTCCTGTGAGGCTCCCTGAAGTAGAAGCAACATTCTTCTATTTATATCTCTGCCAAGAGTAACCTTGAGCGAAGGTTGATGACCTTTGAAGACCTTCATCATTATACTCTGAGTCTGGCCATTGTTTGACCACTACTTCAGAGTAGGGGAGACGCACACGCGACAACAACTTCGCATTATTCACTTATCGTCAGTTACCTGAGGGTGCTGCGGTTCTACTATTTCTTCGTTACCCTAATGAACCCCGAAAATTACATGGGAAATAAGTAACGATCGGGGCGATGGATTCGGAGTCGTGGAGTCGGTCTTTTTAGTGGAGTCGGTTAAAAAATGTACGAATTTTATGCCGTATGACTAGTAAAAAACTGTAGTCGGAGTCGGGATTCAGAGTCGGTAGTCGGACTTCTAAAATTTAAGGAGTCGGAGAATTTGTTGCCCGACTGCACAAACGTGGTAGCGGTGATGCATTTTATTGTGCCAGCTTGGGTTTTATTTTGGTAGTTAAACTGCATTTGTGTTATCACGGTATTTCTTCATGCGCCTTACACGCCAGCTATCACTACCATTTACACTTGTCAAATATTACTGCTAAATTCAACGAACAAACGAGAACTATTAATTCTAAAAAACAAAAATCAAATAAACGATAATGCCAATACACTGTTTAACAATACAGCTTACATGATCAGTAAAGCACGTGGACTGCATAAAAAGGAATTTGTTGGTTCTTTGATTTGCAGCGCGAGCGAGTGCATGGGACTCTGCGCCATAGCAACGTTTACCCAAGAGAGATAACAGGAAATTACGGGTCAATATTGGTTATCGTCAATGGTTTGCCATCATAATAACTGACACAGCGGGCAAGAACATTATGGGCAGAAGCATTATTTTCATCACGAGAGCCCCACGTAATGGACTATTTGTTTTTCTTTACTTTATTTTTAGTCCTATTACTTTAAGCGTAGTTGTCAACATTAGTAAGTGCCACGCCGTGAAGCAACGGTGCTGATGTCTTGTCACTGATAATGATCTTTGATAGTTCCTATCACTTCTAATTCTGTAAAGGTAAAGGTAAAGATAAAGGATACCGTTACATGCCCCTTGAGGCATATTAGGAATATGGTGTTAGGCCCATATTTTCTTGACCTTCGGCACACTAGGAGTGATGTGGTCAGCATCACGCCGGCCGCTTTAACCTTCCTAGAGTTACTCCCACCTCAACTGGGGATCGAACCATGGACCACCGAGCTAGGAAGCCTGTGCAATATCCACTGCTCTACCACTGCTCTTTCTAATATTGTAGCGTTGGTAAAATACTGGTAGTACTATTAAAACTATGCCCAAATTATCTTCTGCCAAGAAGGGTACGGCCTGCAAGACTAAACTCTCTTATTACGCGATTTTCGTAAGTTTGGAAAACACTGCTCTGGCTGATTTGATCAAGGTGATAATGACTCTGATGTTCTTCGTTTTTTTGTTTCCATCTTATACTGCTAGCAGGGTAAACTAAAATAGACTATGTATCTTTCTAGGACACAGAACAAGGAATTTTGCCTACACTGCGGCCACGAAGAATTTGTCGGGGACCAACGAGCAGAAGGAGAAGAGACATAAAGTGAGAACAGTAATGTAGTGATTTCTAAATACAATATCTAAATTAATATGTAACAGTATAGGGCATAAAGGCAAAGATAAGAAAGTACAAAAGAATTTTCTGCTAGAACGGTTGGTATCGCCTACGCCTTCAGATTATTATTTGCTAACGAATAGCCGAACAAAACGGTACCCAATTTTTCAAATTCGTCCTTGACATAAACAACCACTTTTCCTAATTCTAAGAAAATATTTGCCTAAAATGCATTGTGTAACGAGGCGGGGCAAGGATAGATGAAATGCTAATTCGTTTCGCATTGATTTTAAACTAAAAGCCAACTGTAGCACAGTGGCAAGCCTTGCCTTAGGGGTTTCCCCAAATACAATGAAAAAGTTAAAAATGTATACACTACGGTCATGGAAACATGTTTAGCTCTTATTATGAATGACCTAAGCTCTCGTATTCAGCTTGAAATTACATGGAAAAAGAGTGAACGAGAGGTAGTTTAAAAATAAACAACTAACATAGAAAAAAGATAGACTTTTGAACCAAGCCACATAGCCCCATAAAAATCGTATATTCGTGTACCTGAAGACTTGCTGACCAAGAATATGTGGTTAGTTATCTAAATAGTCCCTTAACTAATCAAATAATGATAAAACAATACATAGAGATCAGAGATACTGTCAGGTCAAGTCATATCTGCTTAGATTAGATCGCATATTTTTTGGGAAAAAAGTAGGTGACGGATAGGCTCAGATAGTACAGTGAATCCGATTGGGTGGCATTTGAAGTGAGACGAAATATTATTGGCTGACCTTTGAATAAACATAAATAGCCTAGTAACGTAGGAAAGGTTTGAATGATATTTTTTGAAAAGACTGTTTACACTGTAAAATTAAAAGTGATTGGCCAACTGAGTCGATATTGTCAGAACAAGCGTAAGGGGGGATGCCATTTCTTTAAAAATTTTCAACAGCGATAGATGAGATCAGGCTGTGCTTTCAAATACAATTTCTGGGCAGCCTGGACAACAGAACAGATCGAAACTGTATCAGTCATCGTCTCTGTGTATTTCATTGAAAAAAATTGTGGTAAGATTGACATTTATTAATATGTATTTTATATAAAAATTGAATGTGAAATAATAATATATGTCTGGACATGAGTGGGTCTATAGCGAACATGAGGAAAAGCCTAAAGATTGATCCACCATGTGATAGAATGTCAGAGAGGTGTAAAACTACAAGAATATATATGAGTGTCATAAAGGAGCATAACACCTATCCTATTATATGGAAGAGATTACAGCTGGAATTGCAGTGGCGTTGTAACTAGTAGGGAAAGGAATACTGGTGTACATTGTCACATCAAAAGAAAATGGTGGCATCGGTTTGTATAAGGATATGATCCTTTTGTTTGTTTGTAATGTACATGTCCTTAACTGTTGACTATTAGTGTATGCTAGATATTACGAAGGATGCATACCTTCACATTTCAGAGGTCCTGGGTACTGACGTTAATGTGGTACCAAACGCTTGAAAACTGATTGATTCAGGACTCTGCCTGTTTACTGCGAGCCCATGCTAGTGGCCATTGCCTATCAAACAGGGAACAGATTGTCAAGCGAGCAGAGGAAAGGTTCAACCTATATTCTACTGCCAAGATAAGTTCTCGTTCGGCACCTGAGAGCTCAGCTACCAAAATTAAAGAAGAAATATAAAAAGTGACCGTGAATAAACTGGGACAAATATTTAATAGTTCCACAAGTGACAAATAGAAACAAACATTACTAAAAGGGGTATGATTTCAAACAACAACCTAGTGGTACTACCAGTATTACCTTAAAGTAGGAGAACACTACAGACGTATATAGAAAAATATTTTATGAATGGACAGAGGATCTATTGTGCTATTTGACTGATGTAAATGATTATTTTGATTTCACTTTTAAATTGTCAGTCCTGATTCAAAATAAATTAGAATCAGGATAATAAAATTGTAAAAATCATATTTACACAAATTTCAACCACAGTCTTAAATAAGATAGCCTTTTAAAGTGTCGTTTGTATGTTATTGTGGTAGTACTGTGTGCTGTTGTGAATAATAAACTATTTGTTTGTATGTTTGTTGATTTTGTACATTACACTCTACATTCATAACCCTAGACACTACACGAAGTCATTTAATATAATAATATAAATACATTTTGAATGAGATAATAGGGGTGGTAGCAGAAAGGTACCCTGAAAAGTTCACAATACTATTGGGTAAATTCAGGGACCTTCATAGCTAATCTCATTAATACAAATATAATAATACCTACAACAATTCATAACATCAAATCCACCACAAGTAAAATACATTTTTAAACTTTTAAAAATGATGCGACCCGTTAGTGTTGTTATTGTTGAAAACAATCGACACCAGTGCACTCCTGGCAAACCCATAGGTGCTCAGGCTCCCTCAGTATATGTCGAAGAATGTGAATGCTAACTGTTCCTGTAGCTCGCCGGCTGTATACACGACGGATGCATCCTCTCACACGTCCATCACTACTAGCTTTATGTTTGATGCCGAACAAGAAACGTAGCGGGGAATGTTTTCGTGGACATCCGTACGATGTAGCCAGCCACATTCATGTTACAAAAGGAGCAGCCTGGCTCATGGTTCTTCCATCGCTATACCGATCCTTTTCTCAAGCTGTTGGTGAGGGCCAAGCAGTCAGTCTGCTTCTTCGTGGAGCAGACATTCTTGGGATATCCCCATATTATTAATTGTCTTAAAGACATGTTTATAACTAACAATAAAACAATGACATATCGTTTCGAGAAAAGGCGCACAATGCCCAGTGAAAACTAAGTTGGACGTCAGTTAAAATAACGCGCGTGTCTTGCAATCTTTTCATGGTGAATTTTCTGGCAAATATGAAAGCCGCACTACATCGTGAAAGCTAATCAGAACACCCATTAAAAGATCATTCATGCCTATCAATTATTTTGATGATGCATTGATCACTGAGCATAAGTCATGATACCTTTGACTACAAAAGTGTAGTGAACTTGAAATGGAGTGGGAAATACTGTAATGAAATTACCGACTAGAGAAATAACGCCAGGATGAGAACATAAGGCAGAAAGGCTACAACATAACTGCTTTATTTTTTGACGGATACTTGCTCGTTTTCTACTGTTTGTTTTTGTTATTCACGTGATTATTTGTCTACATTTTTATTTACTGCATAATGTGATATTTTAGCCAGTGCCTGGTCTCTTCTTAAATAGGGAATAATATAAACATCATTTTCACTTTCGTTTCTTCTGTCATAGAGCCACAATGCAGCTGGTTATTTTTGCAGGGAAGCTGCGCCAAAGCGTTCGAGTACTCTTGCAGTATTGGATTATGCAGCGATTTGTTTTACTTGATAAGGCTGCCAGATACATTCATAACCTGATGTTCGTCTCCTATTAAGACATGCTACAGGGAGCAGAAGTCCTGTTCTATCTTTACCGCCTCAGAGACTCCCAGAAACTACAACGGGCATGGAGTAATATGCTTGCCTTTTATCTCCTGACTAGACGACATCTCTCTCAAAACGTCTTCCGTCTACAAAACGTCTTCCGTCTACAAAACGTCTTCTTTCTACAAAGCGTCTTTTCTCAAACAGAACGTCTTCCGTCTACAAAACGTCGTCTCTCTACAAAGCGTCTTCTCTCTATAAAACGTCTTCTCTCTACAAAAGTCCACTGCTTAATGGAGAATCATTTACTCACGTCTTCAAATCTCCTATTTTCCTAGTCTTTTTGCTTCACATGACTACACACCGACCACTCAAACACTGAAGATCCTAATCTCTGACTATAAATTCGTTCACATCCGGAACTTCATAACTCAATGAGTTATAAAACTATCATTGTTTGTTTAATTAATTTTTTCTTTACTGCTGTAATCACTGCCTGTGTTATCATTTCCTTGATGGGCTATTTTTTCCTCCATTTGGCAGACCTTTCTGCTCCCTCGTTTCTTTGTATCTTCAGATATTTGTTGAGCAGAGATTTGTTGATGCTCTTTACACTCAACTTGTAGCGTATTCTCATAAATGCTTCCGACAGACTATCCAGTTTTTTCCCCTCTCATAGCTCCTCAGGATGGCTATCATTACGGGAACCTCTGGCACGAGCACTGTCTTCAATACACAATCTGTGATTAACACTATCTAGACTACGACATTGACCCTGGTTTTCTAAGTGGCGAAGAGAAAAAAAGAAGAAAGAAAAATATACGGACATCTTAGAATGTTATGGACCATCGGCTAAACTATCTATATATACAGTGCAGTCTGGAGATATATATATATATATATATATATAGCACCCGTGTGTTGCCGGGGCCCGAAAGGGGAGCAAAGAATAGTAACACTGCACCCTACCACGCATGTCGTAAAAAGCGACTAAGGAGGGTTGGGCATGGGGCTGTTTACCCCATCCCGTAAAAACTTCGCACAGTGGGCTGATCACCTGCTTGCCAACCAATCTGATTACGGAAACAACGATAGATTGTTTGGTCTGTTTCTGTTCCACAAAGACGCCACTAGGCGTGGTGGAAACAGCGATAGATTGATCAATTTGTTGTTGCCCTAAGACGCCACTAGGCGTACTGGCCACATACTGCTTTGCCGGTTGGTGGCTAAGGATGGAAGAAGAAGAAGAAGATATATATATATATATATATATATATATATATATATATATATACCTTTATGGCATTTTCGCACATTTGGAGGCAAACCTACTCAATCCCCTTCAGCACAAACGGAAGAACGCCCTATTTTGCAGGCGAGAACCACTAAACTAGAAGAATAATTCTAATAATTAGAGGAATGCCAGAGAGGTTAGGAGTCACACTCTCGTGTGATTGTTGGGACAACGTTAGTGAGTTGCACCCTCTGTCCACAGAGTGTAAATGTCACGTCCTTGGGGCCTCGTGGGAGTAGACTCGGTGACTGGTCTTATCAGACAATCTCACATAAAATCAGATTTTCTGTGTATTTATGATAATCGCCAAGAATTGTCATTGAGGCTGATTCCCGGGTAAACAACATTAGCAAAACTGGACAAATATAATCATCGTTTTCCTTAATGTTGCTTATGGATTAATGGAGTCACCACTGCAGCGAATCAAACAGGAAGCCTGTACCAAGCATGCATATGCCCCATGCGCCGATGGTTTCTGTGACAATTTGTTTTACATGATCAAGTTGAAGCCCTGTACGACATACCTGAGGTACAGTAGCCATGCTCTGTCTTTGCTTATTCAGACAACCCTGAGAACAACACGGGGCGGACTATAACAAGAAACTCTGTGCTTAGCGATACAATAGAAGGCACTCTGATCATCAGAAGAGCCCCCCCCTGTCGGATAAGTGTTTCGGCCCTTTATCTTCTTTACACTTTGAGGGGGGCGGGTCTACTTGTGTCATGACTCCCAAGTGTCCGTCTCCTGTTGTCTTTTATCATATGCGCTACGAATTGATCCCCTTCCACCTTGGTTGCAACTTTCAACTTCAATCCTCGTTTTATCCATGCTACCAGCTTGAGGCAATTGTGGACGTAACCATTTTGTTCTATATCAACTATTGTCCTGAAATCCACAGCTATAGCCGTTGCTCCACGGCCAACACGATGGCCTTTCCGCCGTTCGACCAAGCCTAATGTGCCCTCATTCTTGACAATCCAACACACCCACAAGTTTCAGTAGATCATTCACTGAGGCAGGCACTAGAACTCTTGCATCATTCACTGAGGCAGGCACTAGAACTCTTGCATCATTCACTGAGGCAGGCACTAGAACTCTTGCATCATTCACTGAGGCAGGCACTAGAACTCTTGCATCATTCACTGAGGCAGGCACTAGAACTCTTGCATCATTCACTGAGGCAGGCACTAGAACTCTTGCATCATTCACTGAGGTAGGCACTAGAACTCTTGCATCCCTCACTTAGTCAGGCACTAGAACTCTTGCATCATTCACTGAGGCAGGCACTAGAACTCTTGCATCATTCACTGAGGCAGGCACTAGAACTCTTGCATCATTCACTGAGGCAGGCACTAGAACTCTTGCATCATTCACTGAGGCAGGCACTAGAACTCTTGCATCATTCACTGAGGCAGGCACTAGAACTCTTGCATCATTCACTGAGGCAGGCACTAGAACTCTTGCATCATTCACTGAGGCAGGCACTAGAACTCTTGCATCATTCACTGAGGCAGGCACTAGAACTCTTGCATCATTCACTGAGGCAGGCACTAGAACTCTTGCATCATTCACTGAGGCAGGCACTAGAACTCTTGCATCATTCACTGAGGCAGGCACTAGAACTCTTGCATCTACGGTACCTCAACAGCAATGACTTTTGCATAATAGTAAGAACAAAAAACAGGTCAGATCAAACGCCGTCTTCGCTTCTAAGATAGGCGGTAATCATTGTCTTTCGTTTTCCCTGTTGTCTTTCACTCTAATAATTACTACCCTCTAGCTCCACAAGGAGCATAGGCCTTCAACTAATTCATGCCGAACCTTCCAGTCCTGTGCCATCAGGTCAAGGTATTTCCGTGTCTTGTTAACTCTTTTCATGTCCATCTTCGGTTCTCTTGTCCGTTTATTTTTCGGTTCCCTCGAGCTCCCTTACTCTGGGTATTCCAGAACGAGAAACTGCCTTGTAATGCTATCAACAGATCGTCGCCTTAGGACTGCTTTATTACATCTCTATTTCAGCTAGTTTTGAGAAAAACGCGTAACAAATTTGTTGGGTTACTAGTTAAAAAGAAGGACATATCACATTAAAATGAAATTTTATATGATGACTCAAACAGTTAGCTATAAGATATTGTGAAGGTTGATAGATTCTACTATACTAGTGTAAAAGCCCATCATAAGACGGGAAGTAAACTCAAAAGCACCAATACCTAACGGCAATTTTACTTATTCAAAAGTATTTTAAAAAACCCACTGTGCATCACCACAGTACACGAACTACGTAGCAGCAGTTAGGATCCCAATGTGTGTATACGGGATCACACATTCTATGAATATTTTTGTTCTCAACTTCATTTGCACATTCTTCTTTGGTAAGTGTTACTATTTTCGGGAGAGTACATGTAAGGGAAACAATACAATTAATGTCTAACTTTCAACCAAAGTTGCACCCCTTAGCGTTACGTACTGACAGAAAAAGCAGGAATTTTACATATAGGATGATGTCGATTTATGACCTCAGGTCAATTTTTTGGCCAAAAGTGGAGGTGGAATAATGCAGTACTAAGGCGACGAGGTGTCCGACTGTAGTGGTGTTGATGGTATTGTATGATGGTGTTATTACTACATGTAACTTGTATGAGGCCAGCTGTGAAGGCTCCTGAGATAAAATGTAGTTGAGAATTATCAGAAGGCCTTTCTTGCTACCACTACGACCTCACACTTAATTTTTTTTTTTCTTAATGAATGTGGCTACGTAAAGTGTCTAGGGTAATGATGTGTAATGTGGTGTGTTAGTTATAAATACACCCACAGACATTTAAGAAGACTAATAAGATTAACAAGTGTTAAAATACACTGAACTAACTCACGTGTATAAAGTTTTTGATATAATTATATTACATTTATTGGTTCTGGATCAAGTTTTATGTGACCAGAACTTGTTTTAAAAGAAGGATTTAAAATTTATGAAAAGTATGCATGGAATGTTACATAATAAATTCAAGAGTGTACATATTTAAGTACTAGACTAGTTAGTTTTATTAAAATGTTCGAATAGTCATCTCTTTGGGAGGATAGTTACTGTTTGTGCTGTTGGGGTGGCCTCATCACACCTGTCTATATTGACTACACAGTGTCCAGAAAAAGGTGGGAATTTTTATGGGGATATTAGTCACTACCAATAGTTGGTGAATGTCCAGCAGACCAGAGGCTCACTCATCTTTTTGTAGCTCTGGTGCTGAAAACTTGCGGTCCCACTACTCCGTGCTGGCGGGCAATAATGGTGGTCTCTGTCACAAGAACTGCACAGATACACTCGAGTACAGTCACCCACCGAATAGACTCTGCTTTGTTGTCGATAGAAACTCACAGCTCTGCAATCAAAGTATGGGCTATGTGTCAAAATCTATTCTATACCCACGTCTGGACACCACACTGACACAACAACCACATCATACAGACAGGTCAGATCTCTCTGACCAAACAGCACAGTTACCATGGTGGGTTTACATCAGATAGATCCTCCCAGACTATAGATTCTGAAAAATATTTATTAGTTGTCGGCCCTAAAAGAAGATAGGTAATCTGTTTCAACGCTTGATATATCTTGCATAATCCTTGCTGTAGTTTATGTACCTTGTTGGTCCCTAGACCCTGACTTGGGCGGGGGGTCTAGAGCAACTCCCTACTTGTTTGTAAGGCTAGATTTTGATATGGCAGTATCAAATCACTCGAACATGAAACAATATTCAAAATATATAAAGAAATAATTTCAATCTTACCAGATTATGAATACATAACACAGAATTGCTAGCAAAACTCAGCTGAGCTGCTGGCTATAGTATGGCGTCCCTAAATTTATTCACTGTCTTTCATATGGGAAAACACCACACTTTAAAATCTGTGTCTAACACTGAACAATTATTGAAGAATGACCCCAAATGCGCTCTGAGCGCTAATGATATGATTGTCTGTGGCCAATCACTGCCTAGTTTTATTTTCAATTTCAAATTTCCTCACTAAAGTCATTTCAGTCAAGCTTCAGTCACGTATGGATGGTTATCTGTTAGTCTGTCCGTCTCTACTTGTGTTTCTAAAAAAATGTGCTTGATTTTTGAAGCAACCTTTCTCTCCCCTTAAAATTTTGTCGTAAAAAGTTATATTTAGACACAGCTACCGCTCAAAAACCCTCTCCTCCATAATAAGTAACTTTGAACACCTGTTCCCAAGGTCGTGTTTTTGTGTGCAAATTGTGACACTTTTAGATTCAATATAGTCTAGCGATGATGTAAACTACACTGTCTTTTGTCATTATCTTCAATATTATCTATCCGTTTGTAAATTTAAGAACATATTAGTTCACTGCTCAGAATAGGCCATCCGGCCAGCTAATTTTTATATTCCTAACATTAATATTAAGAAAAATTACTTTTTAAATTTTTGTAATTTTCCTACCATCCGCGTTCTGCCGCTCAATTCAAATCAAAATCTTAGTATCGCAAAAGCGTCCATTCCGTACCTCGTGTCAATTTGGGGGACTTGAATTTTTTTTCCTTTTGATCCGCCGTTCCCCTCCTGTCTAGCAAGTCAATTTTATGGAGGGTGATGACCCGCGGTCTAGGCGATCATGTACATCAGCAGCCTACGCATTATGTTTTTATCCTTAAATGTTATCTTTTGAGTATTTTACCGTTGTATCTCTGTCAATTTCACTACACCGACCTATCCACCGCCAAATTTTTCTTCTTATCTCTTGTTCCACTTGCACCAGCGTGATGTTATGGACATGCATTCTTTCATTACTGTTTCAGCTCCCCCATGGAGCATAGGGCATCAACAAATCCCTTCCATGCCTTCCTCTCTTGACCCATCCGTTCAGTGTCTTTCCCTATCTTTTTAATTCTTTTCATATCTATCTCCATTTCTCTTCTCCATGAGCTTTCACATTTCTGCTGCCACATGTAAAATTGCCCCTTGTTTGTTTCGAGCACGAATATTTCCCTAAACATGTTTTCTACGGACAAGTGGCAGATAGCAAAAGTGAAGCTGGGCGACCGCAGCTGAGGTTCAAAATGTGTGCAAGAGAGACATGAAGGCACTGGATATAAATCCAGCAACCTGGGAGAATGAAGCTGCAGATCGCGCAAAGTGGCGATGCTCTCTGCGGCGCCACCTCAGATTTGGCGAAAAGAAGCTCTCACAACAAGCAGAAGAGAAAAGACCTCGCCGAAAGGAGCACAGGGAAAAATAGCAGCTGAGGGCTATCATCCCAGGGGCGCATTCAGGGACTAAAGGGGCTCGACATGTTTTATGATGATAGCCACTATTATAGTGAGCAGTTTTAAAGTTACGCGTTAAGGGGTTGAGATGCTATAAATATATACTACTATAGTCCGTTCGGAAATTCGTGCCCACAGAAAGCGTGTTTTTTCTCAAAAACTGTTTGTTGTATGGACATGAATTTTTGCATGCAGTCTTAGATTTTCCATGCAGTTATTAATATATTTTTTGCCCTTACAAAACTCATGTCATGTTCGAATTTTCTTCTTTACGTTATATAAAAAACTCTTACCGTTGTCTGGGTTAATTTTTCTTAGTTTTACAGGAAAGTTACAAGATCCGTTCAAAAATATATATATATTTTTTTTAATTAGTGTAGTGACTACATGTCCGCACGAGTGCGCACCTATTGTACACAGTCGCGAGTAACTAATTAAAAAAAAAATATATATTTTTGAACGGATCTTGTAACTTTCCTGTAAAACTACTAAAAATTAACCCAGATAACAGTAAGAGTTTTTTTATATAATGCAAAGAAGAAAATTCGAACATGACATGAGTTTTGTAAGGGCAAAAAATATATTAACCTTTTGAACCCGAGGTCCCGAAATTTCGGTCCGCGTGTAAATAATCCATTCCCCGAGAGACCGCAATCTCGGTCTGACACACCTAGCTTAGCAAAGCGGGGTGGGAATGGAAATGTGTGAAAAATAATGACGTCAGGAAGTACACATGTCTTGTGGAATGTTTCCCCAAAATGGCGGCGCCCACGAAGTGATAATATTTTGCAATTTTTTAATTGTTATCTTAATGAAAAGGCGTGTTGAAAATCCAGGAAATAGCCGTTCTAAAAGGCTAACTACGGAACAAGCTGTTGAACTTGTGCTCAATGATTCGGAGGAGGATGAATTAGATGTAGATGTTGATTACTCTGAAAGTGACATCGAAATTGAAACGAGTGACGGAACTTGTGAATCAGATTATGATCAAGCTAGTTCTAACCCTGTTCCTGGCCCCTCAGGGGATCGGGCTATGGAATGGGGCGTATCCCACGTAATGTATCAAGTAAATTTGATACAGGTTGGTCTCCCGTAAATATATTCAGACCTATGTCTACCGTAGACACAACATTTGTGGAACAGATAGGCCCCAAGAATATTCCAGAATCAATTTCTCCTGAGAGTAAAGCCATTGAATTTTTGGAACTTTTCCTCGACAGTAATTTCTGGCACAATTTGTGTGAGCAGACAAACAGACGTGCTGAGCAAGTAAAAATCAAAAAGCCAACCAGCTACTATGCTAAAAATTATAAAGATGTAACAGTGCCAGAGGTAAAAGCATTCTTTGGACTGCGTCTTCAAATGGAGTACAGTGTGAGTAAACCACGTTACGAAGATTACTGGTCCAGCTCGTCTTTGAACTTCATTTCCCAAACTCCTGGATTTCGCACTGTTATGGAATGCGATCGCTTTCTTGCTGTATGGACGTTTCTTCATCTTGTAGATGAAGGGGACCATGCTCTGGATAAAGCAGATAAACTACAAAGTAAGGCCCATGCTGAATTTGTTGCTTCCAAGATTTCAGTATTATTATTCACCCTCACAACACTTGAGTATAGACGAGGGTATGATCCCTACTAAAAACAGACTTGCCTTCAAACAATACATAAAATCAAAGCCCGTAAAGTGGGAAATAAAGGCTTACATGGCATGTGAAGCGAGCTCAGGCTATATTCTGAATATGGAAATTTACACTGGAAAAACAGGATGTTATTCCAGAACTCGGTGTTGTTGGTAGTGTCGTCATCAGGATTTAGACTTCAGGTGATTTTGGCAAACAAAAGCCATATTCTTGTCATGGACAGATTTTATGTGACAGGGGCTAGGTGTAGTGGAGGTGAACTTATGTCGATGTGGCTACCTCACACCCAAGACCCATGCACTAAGAAAATTTATTAATGATCGTTTGACAGGGGTTGCAATTATTGGTTGCTTGCAACCCTCTCAGCGGCAGACTTAGCAATTCAAGCAACACAAAGCCTTATACAGATCAACATTTAATACTACCGAACACCCAGATAGTGTTCGTAGACTTTCTGAAAAACAATATATAAAAACAATGTCTAAGTGAAAATCAATAGCATAAATAATAACACTTACCATTCAGAAAACATGCGCCCACCACAGTCAGCCATGATCAATCAGCTACAGGCCCCCATTCATACCACGCGTTCTATGGCTACGCCATCTTGTGAGAACTGCATACAGCCACGCTAACACCCAGCTAAGCTGCGTGGTTGTACATTCTATAGTAACATTACATTATAACACTAATATTACTGAAGAAGCACAGGACTTATTCTAGTAAGCTGTAACATATTAACTTGCAGCTCTCGCCACACTAAAATAAACTATTTTGGCATCAGCACTGTAATTAATAAATATAACAATCTAGATCGCGTCACAATTAAATATTATTCAAACCAACTACGAGTCGGATTTACATAAGCTCATGGAAGGTTTCCTGAACCCCAAACAACATGGAAATACTTAACCATTAAATTTCATTTACACAAATGTAATAACTGAATATGCCAGTTCTAGTACCGGCCACGCGTTATATTTCCTGAACATAGACCCACGCCATTTTCGCATAGATTTGGATAACATCAAACGTACGCGAAATAAACACCACAGAATTAAATATATACTCATTCCAAATAATACGGCACAAAGATGGTAAACCTAATATCCTTTCTAACACCGTAAAGACTTTAGAATGTTGCAGAATAATACTATATCTACTTACAAGACTTAGGCATGTTCTTGCTTGAACTAGACTTCAGATCAATAGCTTGTTCTCTCTCCGCGACCGCGATTGGAATGATAAAGAATTTTTCAAATGTCGCTGGCGCCTGGACGCTTCTCTTCTCTGATTGGCTGTTATACGTAAGCGGCTATATTAAGGTAGCTATTTTTAGATGTAAACAAAGATGGCTATCACATAACGACAGAATGGCGGTGGAAAAGCAGGTGAGATGACTATGGCACTGTCACATTTATAACAGTGTAACTCTCTTTGACAAGTTATACAGTGATTATGGAACACTTGCAGTAGAGACAGCAATGACAAATAGGAAATATTATCCAAAAGAACTAGCAGGAAAGAAGAAAATATGCAGGGGGCAATCAGAATTTGTCTGTTTCAATAACATTGTTTGTCTTGTATGGATGGACCAAAGACCCATCAATTTTATATCTAATTATCATAACCCAACAGAAATGGGAACTGTTAGAAGGAGAGAGAAGGATGGAACAACTGTGGATGTTCAAACTCCACAACTTTGTATTGACTACAATACTTTCATGGGTGGCTGCGATGTCAACGACCAAGTTTGTCGTCTCAACAAAACGCGCCGGCATTATCGCTGGCTTCGACGGCTCATAGTGAAATTTTTCATGTGGGCATGCAATAATGCCTATATACTAATGAATAAATACAATCCCCACAATATAACTGGAAGAATCTACAGAACATTTGGTATGTTCATGAATGAAATCTGTTTATCACTCATTGGTGATTACAGAACAGCGGCAATGAAGCTTCACATCCGTGTTGATGCACATCAGAGGCTGCAAAACGTGGGCTTGCATCATCCTCAAGTGTCTCCACAAGCTACAGGCAATAACATTTGTGTTGTGTGTGCATACAAATTCAACAAACATGTTAGTGACTTCCCAGACATGGCCTACAAAGACAGACCATTCAAAAAAGTGAAGACTAAATTCTGGTGCAAATATTGTGAAAGCTATCTGTGCCTAAAGGAAGGGTCTACATGCTGGACTGGCACAATAAGCAGGAATACTGGAGATGATCAGGTCAGTCATTTTGAGATAGAATAGTTAAAACTGACCATATGGTTTTGTCACAGTAACTAGTTTTGCTTATGTGTCTTTTTTGTGCATTTTTTGCTCAGGAGCCCAGAGGAATGGGGTTTTACGGGCTGGGTGGCCAGGGTTCAAAGGGTTAATAACTGCATGGAAAATCTAAGACTGCATGCAAAAATTCATGTCCATACAACAAACAGTTTTGGAGAAAATTGACGCTTTCTGTGGGCACGAATTTCCGAACGGACTATACGAACATTTCCAATGCTAAATCTGGAGAATTTAACACTGTTCCCTACCATGCATGTCGTAGAAAGCGACTAAGTAGGGTTGGGCATGGGGCTGGTTACCCCATCCTGTAAAAAAAAAATTTAACAAACATGGACAAGTCAATTAAGGAAAATAAAACACAGCCATCCAAGACAGGGGAAGGTCCTCTCGCAGAGAGGCGTATGATGCAACCCAGAGAAAGCGGAAAGAAGTCTGTGTTACTGGAAAATGATGAGGAGAACGTGGAAAGAACTTGAGATGATGGCACATAAGAGGAGGACTTGGCATGTGTTTGTTGAATAAGGTGACCATATTTTCAAAACCCTAATCCGGGACAAAATAGTAGATTTGACCTATTTCAATGCAAAAAATCGGGACAAAAGGGTAAAGAAAAGGTCAAAAGTCGGGACATGTCCCGGAAAAATCAAGCTGATGTCAATTTAAAATAATATACATTTTATATATATATTTGAATAACATTGAATAACATACATTTTACTGTATAAGTTTAACTACTTAAACTAATAAGAGAGAAAAACACCAATAATCCTTACTTAACGTGAACTGAGTTACTGTATTTTTCAGATGAGTGGATTTTTATCAATAGGTCCTTCTTTGCAAGCAAGCAGCATCTTAAAAAACTCGACACATGTTTCCTCACAGTTCACTTTGGTTGTCAACATAGCTTTCAAAGTTTCGAACACCTAGCTGTGTTTTATCACTTGCCCATAAGCTGTTCATCAAAGAAAACACTCTTTCTGTGGCAGCATTTGTTCCAGGTAGACAGAAAAAAAAAACTCTGCCAACTTCAAAATATTTGAAAATGTCACATTATTGTTTTTGAAGTGGGAAACCATTTCAATCCAACGTTGTGGTGGCAATGTTTTTTTGGCACTCCATTCACTAATTTTCTGAGAAGTAACAAACTGCTTCATATAGACATATTTTCATAACTTTCAGTTTCTGTAAAGTGGGCTGAAGGTAATGTTTGAATCACTAGTGATGATGATATCTCAATATCTGCCCAAATTGGTATTCTGTTCAGCGTTACCCAGCTGTAGGATTCTAGGTCTTGAAAATTTTTTGCAGCCCATTTATTCAAATAATTGAAAGCTGTTTCATAGAACGAAGAAACGCTAGCATGAAACTTTTTCACATCCTCCTTTGGAAGTCCTTCCATTTCCAGCTTTTCAAGGATTAGCTTAACTCTTGATGGCAAAAAACAGTCTTCCAGTTTGGACTTCAAAATAGTTTTCAACCTGTTGATGCTGTCAATGACTTCAAACACAGTGACCGTCTGCCCCTCTATTTTTTGCACTGCTTCGCGGAATGGAGAGGCCTGACTGTGAACAAAAACAAGCCATGCCTCAGATAGAGGATTTTCAAAGAATGTCTGTATAAAAACTGGGCATCTGTCTTGAGATTGAAAATATGATTTTAGAGGCAGGAACATCTGAAGAACCCTTTCAACAGCAGGCAGCAGAGCAAGCCACCTAGTTGTGGTGAAGTGGGATGTTATAAATATTTATAGGGGACTTAGTGTACTGACCGAGATCAGCTGTGAAGGTATCTATATCTATTAAGAGTAGTGTATTATAGATAACCTTACTTGCTACCACATATCTATATATCTCAGTCAGAATTATTCTGGAATAGTGTGATGACTACGTTATGTGTCTAGGGTATGTGTATGATGAAGTGTAAGTCACAACAACAGACAGATAAACAATTTAATTTAATCCACTACTCTTGACAACACTGTGACACTCACATACATATAACACTCTATGAGAATATCTTAAGGAGTCACTGATAACTTTTCAAATAACAATATGTATTCATTGTTATCATAAAGGTATATGTGTCCTGATTCAAATACAAAGGAACCAGGAATCACAATCAATTTTAATTACAAGTATATGTACAGACTTTATCAATATGAATATTGTAGTGACATATATTATTAAAAATATCCTATGTGTGTCAGTTGTGTAGTGGTAATATGAGGTAATACTGGTTTTGTTTTGTTCAAGCTCTGTTGGTATTTGTCATCATGACTTCAATAGTTTGTCTTTTGGGACTAGTATTGGAGATGTTCTCAGTTCCTGATATTAAGACAATTAAATTCCCCTCTGAATGTTATTTTTACAAAGTCATTTCAAGATGAGGGGACATAATGTTGAGCTCAGCTGGCCAAATCAGCTTATCTTGCGTGATGGCGGCAGGAAGGGACTCCTCTGCTCGAATTCTCCCCTGGGCTCTGGAGACACCTCACTGATAGCTAAAAAGACCAAGGAGTATGCTGTCCGACTCTGGATTCAGCAAAGCTCTGACCAGGTGCTGCTCAGTACCATCAAGACCACGGTCCCTGAAAACAAGAAGGATGTACCTTCTACTTCATAACTAACTTATACTCTCTTTTTACACTGATCACAATACATCACAAACATTGAGTTCAGAGCGTTAGGCCAACTGTCAGCTTCATCTGAAATACTTTATACCAGTATTTACCTCCTTAATGGTTACCACGCCTCTGCACTTCCAGCATTATTTCTTTCTAGTCAATCATCCAGGTGTCAGTGTACTATTTGGCCATTCCATGCCGTTTTACTTCCCTCCGACACCCTCTGTTCAGGCTGGAGCATTATAGGCTTTATCTCCTGTTTGCCACTGAACTACACATATATATACAGGCATAAATTAACAATTTACATTCAATTTTCATTAAAAGATACTGAATGGTTCAAGCTTACCACAATTCATAGAATAAACACAGATACGTTGATTAGCAATGAATTCTGGCACATTTACTGGCACAAATTCCCATCTGCTTATGTTCCAGGCTTTTATTTAGCAAAATATGAGCTGGCTTCAACGCACTGTGCTTTATCAAGCTTATTTAAACAAGTGGTTTGACTAGCCAATGAGGCCACGTTTCGACAAGTGTTTGAAAAAATGTTACCTTCCTACGTCTCCCTAACAACCAAGATAGTATTTATAGCCCGACCAATCGTGGTTAGTCTTTCATTTGTTGCGCTCCAATCAATTTGGAGTTTACATGGTAGGCTATTTCTGTAACGTAAGGTTTTTTCAAACACGTTATAAAAAAATTTTATGAGCAGAAATGATTCCATGTTGTCAGGCATCCCCACTATTTTATTTTGGTTATAATTTATTAATTCCTGGACTATTTGCGTAACGTTTTACATATTCTTTGTCAGCAAGCCCTAAGGAACCCAAATATCCAAATTTAAAAGAGCTACGTGGCTGCGTTCAAAATATGCAATTCCTTCTACCTCCTGTTTCGAAGATGTGCTGTCTGGGTACTGTACTGTTTTCAAACGTAAACCCATATAATGTTATCTTTCCTAATAAGCGTTTTTTTATGATTTTAAAACCTAACTCTGGGAAGGGTAGTGAATTTATCACTGTCCGTCCGAAAAAGTTAGTGCTTGTAGCCTAACACGCGTGATAGTAGTAATTGTGTATCGCGTTACGCTTGTTGGGGGTGGCATTAATAGCGAGACGCGTGTTTAATTTTCGGCTTTCTGCCTCTCCCTCTTTCTATTTGAGTCCATCTGTTCGTTCGTTTTGGTAACGCAGTATAATTAATGTTAGGATTAATTTAGGTCATTACGCAGTCTGCCTCTCAATGTTTTTCCAAGAAATACAGCACACGTTTCATTGAAGAAAGCGGGTATAATACAGTAAGCTTTTACTATCAACGTGAAAGCGTTACAATTTGCAGACGAAGCAGAAAACAAGGGGGATTTCGAGTACCTTCTTTGTGACAGCACTGTTATTTTACCATTGCTCTTTTCTTTATTAATTTTATTTGTTAGGCTTCATATTTACCTAATAATTTATATATGTGGATTAGAATATTCCACGACACTAGTCTGAGCATAACCTAAGATCATCTGGAAGTCTGTTTCCACAAACTGGCAAAACTCCTTGAGTCTTTCAAATCGTACTGTGTATGATTTGAAGAGTAGATAAATTTTAGCACTCAGCTCGACATCAACAGGCAGTACATCTGCAGCTGTTCGAACAGTGTTGTAGAAAATATGACCTGCACACCCAACTCCTATAAGACCATGTCCAAGGTTTTCTTGCAGTTTTTTGAAAACATTGTTCTGTCCTTTCCTTTCAGCACCTCCAAAATTGGAATTTGTGTTGTCTGCGCATAATCCAACTACTTTCCTGTCTAAACCATTTTCAGTTATGCAGTCATTAAGAAAACTACTTAAAATATCAGATGTTTCACCTGGCAATGACTTTAACTCTAATATTTTAATTTTCACTCCATTACTGTGATCAAAGTATCTGACAAGCAAGGGAAAAATCTTGAATTCTTTGTGGTTGGATGCATCTGTCAGTACAGAAATAAATGTAGACTTTTCTAGGTCACACCTTAACTCATTTAGAATATGTGTTGCCAAGACATTTCGAATAATGGCTTCTGTTTTCGTACGTGCACATGCAAATTTTGGCTCTAAAGTAACCTGAAGTAATTTTGATGTGCAATCCATAGACCTGAAAGTATGATTATGTAGCACTGTATGGTATGCAAAGGCGCCTTCTATAGCAGCTAATTGCTCTTCTTGGTCACCAATTTTATCAGCTCTGAAGAAAGTGGTTAACGACGGCTCTTTTGTGTTTCTCACTGCTTATGTGGTTCTTAATATCACCACGTCCACTATGGCTTATCGAAAACCCGGAGGCACATATATTGCATCGTACATTGAAGTTTGAAGTACTCTTTTTAATAAACGGATATTCCTTTTGTAAATCTTCATTGAAACTGCATTTACGCTTTGGTACCATTTTCTTATAACAATAACAAAATATGCACAAATAGTTCACCGTTTAAATTAAATAAACGTATACCGTACGCAAAATCTTGGTACTTTACCACTACTTAAAATTTCAAATAACTACAAAACTAATTCGCGGTCCTGACAACCTCTTGTGCTGTTTCGGTGCCAGTTCACTAATAATTTAAAATTCCCTCAAGTCAGCCACGGAATAATAATTTTTTTTTATCTGTGAGATTTATGCCAAATTCGTCCAAAACCGGGACAAATTGGCGTCCCGGATTGCATCGAAAAAAAGTCGGGACAAATTATCAAAAATGGTCGAAAACCGGGACTGTCCCGGAAAAACCGGGACGTCTGGTCACCTTATTGTTGAAGGCCTATGCTTCTTTGGGAGTGGAGGGTTATGAAGAAGAAGATAATTGAAATAAGCTAGTTTTCTGGGGGTTTTTTTCACATTTTGTATCTCTTTCATCCTAGTTCAATTTCCTTGACAACTAGGTACAACATTATCATGATCAACATTATCATCTATCACATGAAAACTTACAGCAACAGAAAATTCCTTCCGTGTGACACGACGGAAACCACCACGACCTTAATGGGTTAACAGAGAATCTTCTGTCTTGTTGATCTCCATATAACTGTGCCAAAGCCCGCACCCTGGAGTGTTCCAGCTTCACCATATAGTGTCCGCACAACAAAGGAAGTAGCAGTTACTGGTTATAAGCATCGAGCGTAGGGATGCAGCCAAGGGCTACTACCGACAGCAGGATCTCACTGGACAGCTACTGCCCGCTTCAAGCTGGACAGCCCTCAGCCAATTCGGTGCTGTCTGGCCACTGTCTGTTTTCCCCCATAAGGTGCATAGGGATTAAGGTCAAACCCGAACTGCCGATAGAACATTTTGGACCAAGCTATAGTCCAAAAATATTTTCTGCAGGCAGCTGGCTAAAGACCAGACGGGCGACCGCAGCTGAGGTTCAAAGATGTGTGCCAGACATAATGGCACTGCAAATAAATCCAGCAACCAGGGAGGATGAAACTGCCGGTCAAACCAAGTGGCGATGCTCCCTACGGCACCATCTCAGATTGGGCGAAAAGAAGCTCTCACATTAAGCAGAAAAGAAAATAACACGCTGAAAGGAACATGAGGCAAAAAGACAGGTGAGGGGTACCACCTCATGGGGCGCATTCCCCAAGTCAGCTATGACTGAAGGAGACTACTACACTGTTGTCTTGAATGCTGAGCTACGTTATTTATTAGTTGACCATATCTGTATTTGCTGAAGTTTTATCGACCTAAGTTTTCTACAGGATGGGGTTCACCAACTCATGCACAAGCCTCCTTATTTGCTTTCTACGACAAGCCCAGTACGTTGCAGTGTTACACTTCCTTGTTCACGTGACAAGTGCCAGTGAAACAAGAAATGAGAAGAAGACGTTGAAGATGGATATGACACACCTTGAGAAAATCTGTTGATTGTGTTATGAAGCCGTCCGTGTACTGGAATACCCAGGGTAAAAGTAGTAGCGAAAGATTAAAAAAAAAAACCAACACACACATACGGAGAAGAGAGCTGGAGAAAGAAAAGAAAATAGTGCAGAAGAAACAGAAAGACCTTCAGCTCATGACACGTGACAGGATGACGTGGGATGTGTTTGTCAATCTATTTATAGCATTACCAAGCAGTCCTTGTTCTGGGAATCCCCCGAGTAAAAGAAGTAACGATAGACCCAAAAAAAGACCCCCCCCCCCCCCCCAACACACACACACGGAGATAGAGAACTGGAGACACTAATTAAAATAGTGCAGAAGAAACAGGAAGACCTTGAGCTCATGGCACGTGACAGGATGACGTGGCATTTGTTTGTCAAAAGCTTACGCTCACTTGGGAAGCTGAATTAATGAATTCCTTCCGCCCATTTCGGCGTTTGGTGGCAACAGGTGCTTTATATTTTCTGCCTCTTGACTTGATGGTACACTCGTGTACAGTGTTTCTCAAACCTTTTACCAAGCCGGAACCGCTGCGTTGCAATTATTACAGTAAAATTCTGTCCAAGAAAATGTATTTGTAAAGAGTTGCTTTATACATACATGCATGCATTAATCCATCCATTTATCCATACATCTATCCATCCATCCATCCGTCACATATCCATCCATCCATCTATCATATATCTACCATCCTTACACACAGACACGTATACCAAAATGCATACAGACACGCATACAGATATGCATACAGACAGACAGTCATACATACATAAATACATACCAGAATCTTTATATAATCTATTTTTGAACGTCAGTCGGTTTGTCCCCCTACAGAAACAGGGGACGCAATGTTCTTTTGGTAATGACAGCTAACTATTAATTGTATTGTTTCCCTTAACATTAATTTTAGGTCAGTATAACAATGGTTTTCCCATATTAAAAAAGGATTCAACAAGATCTGGGGTCTGTGGTGAGTTGAGATTATATAAATATAGTTATAGGGGACTTAGTGTACTGAATGAGATCAGCTGTGAAGGTCTCTGTATCTAATAAGTTTGGTGTATTACAGAGAACCTTGCTTGCTACCACATTTCGACCTCAATCAGACTTATTCTTGAATTTATGATGACTTCGTTTAATGTCTAGGGTTATGATCAGTGGCGGCTTTCTTTAATAAGCTGTAGAGCTGCAGCACTCCCAAAGAAAAGGACTGCATACTGCTGTCTCTACTACATTATAATACATAATACGGACAGACCAAAAAATTGAGGTTACACCGGAGGGGTTAAATAAATAAAAATAAAATATCTAACACCGTATGTGCTGCAAACGATTTCAGCTCAAGTGACCTTGACCTCTTATAAGCGAATGCTTGTCATACACACAGCTAGAGACGAATTACGATTGGTTTGAATTTTTTATCATGAGCTGCAACGGATCGCAGCTCGTGTAAATTATCTCTAATTAAAGGGAAGTTACAATGAAAATTTTAAACACGAGAAATAGTGCATACAAGTCTGTGTAACCGGTTTGAGACTCGGGAAGCTGCTACGACTGCCAATGATTACTCCTAGTTGCAGTAAACTTTTAAAATAACTTTTCAGAACTTCTTGACAGATTTTAGATGAGATAAGACACTAATCATTTGTGTCTGGGTTGATATTTCACATGGTGGTCACAATTTGTGACTATTATGTATAGTATTTGAAATGAATGAACAGTGCAGCACCCCCAATGACAACCCCCTGGAACCGCCACTTTTTATGATATTGATGAAGTGTAAGTTCACAACAACCAACAGACAGATAAACACCTAAGTTAAGATCCACAACAATTTACAACACTATGACAATCACAAACACATAACACTCTAAAGATTTATCTTAAGTAAGTCAAGTGTTAACTTTTTTTTACAATGTATTAGCTTTTTCAATATATAGATATCCTGATCCTACTACAATGTGAATCAGGAATCACAATCAAATGTAAGCACAATGTTTATGTACAAGAATTTATACAAAAGATCTTTGTCCAGACATATAATATTATTGTAATATGAGTGTAGTGTTGTGATGTATTATTATGAGGTAATACTGGCTTTTAGTGCTAGGTTGTTGGTTGTCATCACGACTTCATGTGTTTGTACTGGTGGAAATAATATTGAAGGATTCACAGATTCTGTTTTTTTTTAGAATTTCTGTCCCTTTTGTTTTTATAATAAAGTTCAGTTCAGGGTTATTTTATTCAAGGTTGAGCTTTTTCGTGCTGACGAGCGCTTATCTCATAATGCAGCTGCAGGAAACCTGTATCCTCTGCTCGCTTGCTTCTCAGTTTGATAGTATGATATACAATGGCCGCTATCTTGTGCAAGGAGTCTGCTGCCAGCTGTCTGGATCACGCAGTACACAGGCCGGACGATGCAATATCACCATCTATACCACGGCCCGTGAAATGAGAAGGTTGTGCCTCCTTCTTCATAACTAATATACAATATTATTCCACACTGAAGTATATGACAGTACAAACAAACATAAAGTTCAGCGCTTTAGGCCGTTTGTTAGCTTTTCATGTGACAATATACACCAGTATTCCTCTCCCTAATGGTTACAACGCCTCTGCAATTCCAGCTGTAATCCCTTCCATACAATAGGATAGGTGTTATGTTACTATATGGCAATCCAATATATATATATGCAGTTGCACTCCTCTCTGACAATCTTTTACATAATGGAGCAATATCTAGGCTTTGCCTCATGTTTGCTACTGAACCACACACATACAGACATAATTTATCAATTCACATTCACTTTTCATATAAAATACAGATTAAAAATGTCTAGCTTACCACAATTCGTAAGGAAATACACACTAAAGATGACTGGCCCAGTTTGATCTGCGGTATGTCCAGGCCGTTATTATATATTTAATTTTGGATAACACTGCCTGCTCTCATCTCTCACAATGTGTAACGATATGGCGTCCTATCTAAGATTTCTTCTGCCAGTATCCAGTATATTGGCCAATCGTTTTGAATATTTTCAAAAGAGTACACAGTCATTCAAATATTTTCATTCACTTTTACTCCGTTTCTAGGCATTTATTTGTTATTCATAGGTCACCCAATCAAATTTCTTTTAACTTCAAAGTTCAGCCAATGGCCTCCCTCGTACTATCTTAGACTTTCTGTCACTACTATGTTTCAACAAAATTCAGGGAATTCCATCCCAAGCAGATATGACCAAACCTGACAGTATCTCTGTTCTCTATATGTTTTATTACCAATATCTAATTATCTAATGGACTTTTTAGATAATTTATTACATATTCCTAGTCCCCTAGTCTTCCTGTACACGAATATAAGATTTTCAAGGGGCTAAGTGGCGTAGTTAAGAATACGATCTTTTTTCGATGTTAAGTGTTTAATTTCAACTACCACCTGTTCAATTCTTTACGACTGTACTATCAGTATAAAGTCAGGAGCCCTACGTAAAATATCAGGTTTCCTAATAAGAATTAAACCTGTTTTCTAAACCTAACATCGTATCGTTAGTTTTTTTCATCACTGTTTATTTGAAAAAATTAGGCCATGCACACTGCGAGTTGGTTTATTTTTAGACACACTGCGAGTGGCTTGCGTTACTGTGTTCCATGGTCCGTCTATCTCTCTCTCTCTCTCTCTTCTTCTAAGCCCGTCTGTCTTTCCAAGGCTAACCTTGTGCGCGATTTTGCACTAATGTTAGTTTTTAAAATCAAGGTCGTCTAGAAGATTTTACTACACATTCTATTTTTAGAACTACGGTTATCGCCGTATCGTTAAGCCTAAGCATTTTATGTATGAACGAACGAATTTGGACAAGTAGAAATCTTGTGTTAGCCATTACAGCGTTATACAACGAAGGCGTTTTCTATACTGGGAAAGCACTGGTCTTTCTCCATTCTTCTTCCTATCGTATTATTTCGTTCGGCTTTACATTTATGTTCTAATTTATATATGGGTATTAGAATTTTTCACCACAATTCTCCCCACTTAAAACAGACATCATATGTCAGTCCCTAATTCTAGGTACACATAGATAAATTTCTATCTATGCCTGGGGATTACTCTGATTCTCATCGCACGGATGGCGGCTTAGAAAATCAGCACCTAGGTTAGTTTTTCCAGAAATATATTCTATACTGAACTGATATGGCTGTAATAGCAAAGACCAGCGCAATAACCTAGCATTTTCATGACTTGCTTGCGCTAGAAAAGCCAGGGGTTTGTGATCTGTTTGTAACTTGAATGCCTTCCCATACAGATAAATACTGAATTTCTTGATCGCCCATATCACTGCGAGACATTCTTTTTCACTAGTTGAATAATTTTTTTTAGCTGTATTCAACTTACGACTAGCATATGCCACTGGGGTTAATTCCCCATCCAGTGAATCTGACTTCTGTAACAGGGTGGCACCCAACCCTAGATTACTAGCATCCGTTCTCACAATGAATTCTTGACTTAAGTCAGGTAATTTCAAAATAGGTTTGCTTGTGAGCTTTTTCTTCAATTCTTGGTATGCTAATTCACATTGTGCTGTCCAGGTAATTCGATCTGGATTTCCTTTGCGTGTCAAATCAGTTAACGGTGCACATATGGAGTTAAAGTTTTTGATATACTTTTGGTAGAAACCACATAATGAGACAAAAGATCTCACGTCTTTCTTTGTTTGTGGCCTCGGTGCTTTTCTCAGTTTCTCCAAGTTCTTGGGGTCAGGGGTCATGTTTCCCTGATGGACTGTGTGTCCCAAGAATTCTAATTCTTTACATCCAACGCAACATTTGGTTGGTCGGGCTGTCAAATTCGCTTCTCTAAGTCGATCAAACAACATGTTCAGAGAGTTAATGTGTTCCTCAAATGTTTCTGTCGCTATGAGGATATCATCCATGAAGTTTGTGATGCATGGATTATTCAGGGGATCCAACAATTTTCTCATCATTCTAGAGAAGACACTGGGTGCATTTTTCAATCCAAATGGCAATCTGTTAAATTCATAGTGTCCCTCTGAGGTACTAAAAGCTAGATAAGGTCTAACCTCAGGCTTTACTGGAATCTGATAGTAGCCGTTGCTCAGATCCACCTTTGAGAAATATTTAGCTTTATTCAGCCTGGCAAACAGCTGATTTGTATCCGGCAATGGATCCACCTGACCTTCTGTGATAGCATTCAGTCTCCTGTAATCTATACAGAGTCTATGTTCTCCAGAGGGTTTTCTCAAGAGAACCACACTGGAACTATACTGAGATTCACTGTGTGAAATAATTCCTTCCTTCAGCAAATAGTCTATCTCTTCCTTCAAAGCTTTCTCCTTAGCGAAAGGAATCGAATAGGCTTTCATACAGACTGGTGTTGGGTCTATAAGTTTCATATCATATTCTAATAAGTTTGTATGCCCCGGACGGTCCGTTAGCACCTCTGTATGATCATCTAGAACCTGTTGCACTCTCTCCTTCTGATTTTTCGTTAAATGTGTACTGATTTTCACCTGTGCAGCGGTCTCACAGGGGTGTAATGGATATTCAAATGATGAAAGTGGTTCTTTTTTCATCTCCATTGCAATAGACAAGGTCAGCAAATGTGTCTCTTCCTGATTTTCTCTTTCCAAATATTTCTTCAGGAGATTCACATGATAGATTTTTCTTTCCCCTTCTTATCTATCTTATAATTTGTTCTAGACACCTTCTCTAGAACTGTATATGGACCTTGCCATCCAATTTGCAACTTATTCTGGCAACTGGTAGAAGAAGCAGTACCTTCTCTCCCACAGCCAAATCTGTCTTTTGCTTTCTTGTTATAATAGGATGGGTGGGTTTGAAAAAAAAATTGAAAAAAGGTGATTCGTCTTACGAGGACAAAAGACAAAGAAAATAGTCTACGTTACGGCCACAAGGCCTTCGTCAGGAAAGGAAAGAAAGTGAAGTCTAGATAGGACACATAAAAAACTTAATAAAATAATAAAATAAAAACTGGGTACTTCCCTGAAGGCAAGAACCGAAATTCGCTGTCTGTTGAAGAGCGCGTGGCTGAACAGAAAGCGACTTCCGCCGCCGGGTGTACACAATACATACTGAAAAACTAAAAAACGAAACCGGACAATAAACTACCCAACGGGATAAAAGTGGGGACTGGAAATAGAAGAGGACAGAATGAGTGGGAGATAAATAAATATGAAATTAAAAAATGTATATGGCATACAAATAGAAGAATAGGATAAGAGTGGAAAGAGTCAAATAGAGCAAGAGAGGAAAGGGTGACCTCAGACAAAGGTGTGAAAAGTGTTGAGACCGGCTGGTTTTAGACACCCCATGCGGTGTATAAGACGGTTCTCAAGCTGTTCTCGGCTGGCAGTGTCAGAGGAGCAGGATCGGATCGCTGTGACCTGGATGTCGATGGGACCATGGTGGTCAGGACCATTGAAGTGTATGGCAACTGGTGTGGACTTTTGCTGAGCGATGTCATTTAAGTGCTGGCTGAATCTGTCCCCAAGTCGTTTGCCTGTTTGGCCAATATAGGTTTTGCAGCAACGTTTACATATGATCGTATAAATGACATTGCGCGATTCACACGTGAAGCTACTAGTGATGGTGTACGTAGCCTTAGGAAAGGACACCTTCTGGGTTGAGGTGACATACTTGCACGTGTTGCATCTTGTCCGACCACAGGGTAGTGTGCCAAAGTGAGTGGCATTCTCCTTTGGGAGACGGCTGTGAACAAGAAGATCCTTCAAGTTCTTGTCACGTCTATATGCCACCAAAGGTGCTTCACTGAATACTTCTTGGGTCACAGGCTCTGCTTGGAGGATAGGGAGGTGGCGGAAAAGGATCTGTTTGACAGTAGTACTATGAGGGTGATGGGTCAAGATTAATTTGACTCTATCCGAAGTGGATTTATGGTGAGGTATGAGGGCCTCCTGACGAGAGATGGGGAGCACACGTTGGAGAGCAGAGGTGAGAACATGTTCTGGATAAAGTCTGTTACGGAAGAAATCCAACATCTCATTTGCTCGTAAGTGGAAGTCATCGTCGTCTTGGCATAAACGGCGGAGGCGGAGAAGTCACGACAGGCCCGAGGATGAGAAGAGGTATACAGGAGGTAGCTGTGGGCATCTGTCGGCTTGTAGTATACTGAGGTATTAAGGCCGGAGGGCGTGATAGAAATAGTAATGTCAAGGAAGTTGACAGAAACTGTGGAGACGAGGGAGGTGAACTTAATGGTGGGGTGAAAGTGGTTCACAAAGTCGATGAAGCGGTGTAAATCAGTCTCAGACATATCTGTGAGACCTATGCCATCATCGATATATCTGCGGTAAAACCCAGGGAAAGGACCGGAGTATTGTTGCCATATCTGATGCTCCAAGTGGCCCATGAATAGACAGGCATAGCTGGGACCCATCTTCGTTCCCATGGCAACACCACTAATTTGGTCAAAAAATTGACCATTGAATTCAAAGGAATTCAGGTTAAGGACCAGTTCAGCAAGACGGAGAAGGGTGTCAGTGGATATAGAAGGGCAAGTGCGCTGATCCAGAAAAAACCGAAGAGCTCGGAGACCATCAGAGTGGGGAATAGAGGTATACAGAGAGCAGACGTCTAGCAAGAAAAGACGGTAGGAGCGGTCTGCTGGGAGTCGGATAGAGGAGAAAGTAGTAAGAGCGTGATTGGTGTCTTTGATGAAGGAGGGAAGACTCTCAACGATAGGCTGGAAAATGCTGTCGAGGAAGTCAGAAATGTGTTCAGTAGGACAAGAACAGGCTGAGACAATAGGTCTTCCAGGGTTTTCGATCTTGTGAATTTTGGGGAGCATGTAGAATACAGGCTTGCCCAAGAGCTGTCATGAATCCTAAGACGAGATGCCCCGGGAGGAAGATCATTACTATTGATAAGCTGTTTAATGGTGTTGTGTACAATGCGATTGTTAGAGACAGTCGCATCGCTGGTCCTAGACCTGTAAAAAGAGCCATTGGTCAACTGGTTTTTACCTTCACTTAGGTACAAGTCTTTCTGCCAGACGACAATGGCTCCTCCCTTGTCAGCCGGTTTGATGACAATGTCGTCTCTACGGCGAAGAAGGGAGAGAGCACTAGACTCTGCCGAAGTGAGATTGGAATAATGCAATCTACGAGGGCGGAGCTGCTGAATGTCATGGATGGTGTTCTTGATATACAGGTCCAGGGCATGAGAGGCTCCAGGTTTAGGTGTAAAGGGAGGTTTAGTAGAGTCAGAAAAGCGTGCAAAGATGTCGGATTCAGCCTGAGACTGCGGAGTGCTGTCTTCCTCTCTAAAATGGAGCTTCAGCCTCATGCGACGGTGAAACCGATGAACATCCTGGAGGAGATTGTATTGGTCTAGGGTCGGACGAAGAGGAACAAATTTAAGGCCCTTACTAAGAACAGAGCGCTCTTCCTCAGAGAGGGGTAGATCTGGGGGGATGCAGACTACCTGAGCGCATGATGGAGTGGAGGATGGAGGGGTAGCTTTGGGGGTAGGGATGAGACGGGACAGTTTATGGTGTTTAGACGTGGAAAGGAACTCATGCAGCTGCCGGTTCAGTGTGTGGATAGTGGTGCGTATCATAGAATAGAAAGGGAAGTTGTTGGAGGTGAGACAACGTAAGCGAAGCAGAAGCTGGGTCTGTTGGGCACTGAGGTCTGATAAAAGGCGGGAGTGACTGGCGACCACTACGCGCATACGTTGAAAGCCACATCTGGTCTCAATTCGTTGTAGGAGACGTTGTTCCCTAGGATTGAGTGTACCAGCAGATGGATGAAAATTGGAAGAAAATCCATTAGGAAGAATTTTGTGGTTATAATAGGCAGCATGCTTTTTCCTGGCTTGTCTCAAATTTTCATTGGCAAGTTTCCAGCCAGTTTTTAAACGAGTGGTCAGCTCATTCACATATTGGTATGATGATGTAATATTTTTCTCTGCCTTTTCATCAGTCCACGTTCTTAACAGGGCTTCTAGTGGACCTTTTATTGGCCTCCCAAATAATAATGTTGCCGGGGCCATACCGGTTGAACTATGGGGTACCTCCCGATAAGCAAAGAGGGCGGCGTGAAGGTACTGGTCCCATGTATCTGGTTTTTCATGTGCCAACTTTCTCAGGATCGACATTAATGTCCCGTTAAATCTTTCCACTTGGCCGTTTCCTTGGGGATGGTACGGGCTACAATGGAAGTGTTTGGCTTGAAAGATCCTGAAAACTTCTTCTGTTAGTTTCCCCTTGAACTGAGAGCCATTATCAGTCAAGATTTGAGTGGGAAAGCCTAACCTTGTGAAAATTGTGAGTAATGCCTCTGCCACATGTTTAGAATCAATTGATGACAGGGCTACCGCCTCTCCCCACATAGAACAGGTGTCCACCAGAGTCAGAATGTAGCTGTTCCTCCTCTTGGTTCGAGTGAGAGGTCCCACAATGTCCACTGCAACTCTCTCAAAAGGTGTTCCCACTATGGGCATTTCCCCTAGAGTTGCTGGTGCAGTCCAATGCTTTGGTGCTACTCTTTGGCACTCTGGACAGGATTTTACATATCTTTTTATATCTTCAGTTATCCCTGGCCAGAAATAATGACAAGCTATACGCTGTCCGGTTGCGCTGATCCCCATATGACCACTGAAGGGAATCACATGCCCTAATTCCAACACTTTAGTCCTATATGAAGTTGGAAGGACCAGCTGTCCGTGACCATTGGATTCAGATCCAGCCTTCCTATAAATCAATTTATTCTTCTTATAAAAATCTCCCTTGCCTAGAGGTGTATGACATTTGGGCAATTTCTTGAAACACGGCTTGAGTGTTTTGTCCTGCGCCTGTGCCTTCCTCATCTCATCTGGATGAGTATTTATTGGATTATCCTCCTCCTTTTTAGACTGTAATCTGGTCTGCACTGTTGCCAATATCACAGGTCTCTTGGGATTCCCCAAGAAGACATATCTACACCCCAATATCAGAGGGTAGATTGGCTCATTTATCACTGCTGCTTTGATTCCCGTTACTCCCTCCCCAATATCGTGTTTTTTTCAATTTATCTTAGCGATAGCTCCATGGTCGCTACTTCCTTGGTTTTGCAGCTTTGAAAAATCTGGGGTTTTGGGTGGGAAAATTCCAATATGGGGGGGAAAAAAACCAGGTGAAAAAAAACGAACGGGCGTGAAGTGTTCTGTGTGGGTGACTAATAAAGGAAAAATCGGGGAGGACCACAACAGGGGAAACAGTGGGCAACAATTCACCCCATGGTTTAGGTCCACACAAAAAAACACTTAGGGAGTAAAGGTTGGAATTCCCCCTATCGAAATTACAAACCAAACACCATACCACCTGGAATAATATAATCTCTCTTGTCAGACAAAGAATACCTTCAATCAACCAATCCTACCCTAAACAAGATATTCCATAATAGTACAAGGAAAGGGGGGGCCCAAAACCCCACAAAGGTGGGGCAAAAAGGCACAGGCGACCCCAATTTGGTCCTAAAAATCAGAGACTCACCCACCAAGGGGGGGGGGGACCTTCTCAGATTTTTTAAAGGACCCCGGGTTGTGATTGTTACATATTTGCCCCTGGACCAAAATACTTCCCACATTGTGTCCCCCCTCCCCCACGAAACAACATGCTGTATGCTTCCTGGAATCACCCCTTTCAACCCCCCCTCAACCAAGTCCCCCCCGGAATTCAATTAAAAAGGAAAACCTTCCCATAGGACTTCCCGGCTGGAAAAGCCTTGAATCCCAAATAGGGCATCGGCCCCTCCGAAACTTCCCCCATTGGACCCGGGGACAAGTCGGACCCAGGACCGAAAATAGCTTTACCCGGAAGGTTTTATGGTCAATTTAATTTCCCCTACTCCAGCCCAAACCGGTGACTTTAAAACCCCCCCAACCTATTATTTCCATGGGGGGGGATAACGAAATTCCCCCCATTGTAAAAACCTGGTCCAGAGTGCCAAAGAGTAGCACCAATCCCCCCATTGGGACTGCACCAGCAACTCTAGGGGAAATGCCCCATAGTGGGGAACACCTTTGAGGGGAGAGTTTTGCAGTGGCATTGTGTGGACCCCCTCTCACTCGAAGCCAAGAGTGAGGAACAGCTACATTTCTGACTCTGGTGGGACACCTTTCTATGTGGGGAGAGGCCGCCCACTGGGTACCCTGTCATCAATTTACTTGATTCTAATTCATGTGGCAGAGGCCATTCTCCACAATTTTTTCAACAAGGTTAGTCCCCCCCCCTTTCCCAATCCCAATCAAATCTTGACTGATAATGGCTCTCAGTTCAAGGGGAAACTAACTGAAGAAGTTTTCAGGATCTTCCAGGCCAAACACTTCCATTGTAGTGTGTATCATCCCCAAGGGAACGGCCAAGTGGAAAGATTTAACGGCACATTAATGTCGATCCTGAGAAAGTTGGCACACGAAAAACCAGATACATGGGACCAGTACCTTCACGCCGCCCTCTTTGCTTATCGGGAGGTACCCCATAGTTCAAACCGTATGGCCCCGGCAACATTATTAAGTGGGAAGATCCAATAATAAGGTCCACTAAAGCCCTGTTAAGAACGTGGACTGATGAAAAGGCAGAGGAAAATATTACATCCTCATACCAATATGTGAATGAGCTGACCACTCGTTTAAAAAACTGGCTGGAAACTTGCCAATGAAAATTTGAGACAAGCCAGGAAAAAGCATGCTGCCTATTATAACCACAAAATTCTTCCTAATGGATTTTCTTCCAATTTTCATCCATCTGCTGGTACACTCAATCCTAGGGAACAACGTCTCCTACAACGAATTGAGACCAGATGTGGCTTTCAACGTATGCGCGTAGTGGTCGCCAGTCACTCCCGCCTTTTATCAGACCTCAGTGCCCAACAGACCCAGCTTCTGCTTCGCTTACGTTGTCTCACCTCCAACAACTCCCTTTCTATTCTATGATACGCACCACTATCCACACACTGAACCGGCAGCTGCATTGAGTTCCTTTCCACGTCTAAACACCATAAAACTGTCCCGCCTCATCCCTACCCCCAAAGCTCCCCCTCCATCCTCCACTCCGTCATGCGTTCAGGTAGTGTGCATCCCCGAGATCTACCCCTCTCTGAGGAAGAGCGCTCTGTTCTTAATAAGGGCTTAAAATTTGTTCCTCTTCGTCCGACCCTAGACCAATACAATCTCCTCCAGGATGTTCATCGGTTTCACCGTCGCATGAGGCTGAAGCTCCATTTTAGAGAGGAAGACAGCACTCCGCAGTCTCAGGCTGAATCCGACATCTTTGCACGCTTTTCTGACTCTACTAAACCTCCCTTTACACCTAAACCTGGAGCCTCTCATGCCCTGGACCTGTATATCAAGAACACCATCCATGACATTCAGCAGATCCGCCCTCGTAGATTGCATTATTCCAATCTCACTTCGGCAGAGTCTAGTGCTCTCTCCCTTCTTCGCCGTAGAGACGACATTGTCATCAAACCGGCTGACAAGGGAGGAGCCATTGTCGTCTGGCAGAAAGACTTGTACCTAAGTGAAGGTAAAAACCAGTTGACCAATGGCTCTTTTTACAGGTCTAGGACCAGCGATGCGACTGTCTCTAACAATCGCATTGTACACTACACCATTAAACAGCTTATCAATAGTAATGATCTTCCTCCCGGGGCATCTCGTCTTAGGATTCATGACAGCTCTTTGGGCAAGCCTGTATTCTACATGCTCCCCAAAATTCACAAGATCGAAAACCCTGGAAGACCTATTGTCTCAGCCTGTTCTTGTCCTACTGAACACATTTCTGACTTCCTCGACAGCATTTTCCAGCCTATCGTTGAGAGTCTTCCCTCCTTCATCAAAGACACCAATCACGCTCTTACTACTTTCTCCTCTATCCGACTCCCAGCAGACCGCTCCTACCGTCTTTTCTTGCTAGACGTCTGCTCTCTGTATACCTCTATTCCCCACTCTGATGGTCTCCGAGCTCTTCGGTTTTTTTTTCTGGATCAGCGCACTTGCCCTTCTATATCCACTGACACCCTTCTCCGTCTTGCTGAACTGGTCCTTAACCTGAATTCCTTTGAATTCAATGGTCAATTTTTTGACCAAATTAGTGGTGTTGCCATGGGAACGAAGATGGGTCCCAGCTATGCCTGTCTATTCATGGGCCACTTGGAGCATCAGATATGGCAACAATACTCCGGTCCTTTCCCTGGGTTTTACCGCAGATATATCGTTGATGGCATAGGTCTCACAGATATGTCTGAGACTGATTTACACCGCTTCATCGACTTTGTGAACCACTTTCACCCCACCATTAAGTTCACCTCCCTCGTCTCCACAGTTTCTGTCAACTTCCTTGACATTACTATTTCTATCACGCCCTCCGGCCTTTATACCTCAGTATACTACAAGCCGACAGATGCCCACAGCTACCTCCTGTATACCTCTTCTCATCCTCGGGCCTGTCGTGACTTCTCCGCCTCCGCCGTTTATGCCAAGACGACGATGACTTCCACTTACGAGCAAATGAGATGTTGGATTTCTTCCGTAACAGACTTTATCCAGAACATGTTCTCACCTCTGCTCTCCAACGTGTGCTCCCCATCTCTCGTCAGGAGGCCCTCATACCTCACCATAAATCCACTTCGGATAGAGTCAAATTAATCTTGACCCATCACCCTCACAGTACTACTGTCAAACAGATCCTTTTCCGCCACCTCCCTATCCTCCAAGCAGAGCCTGTGACCCAAGAAGTATTCAGTGAAGCACCTTTGGTGGCATATAGACGTGACAAGAACTTGAAGGATCTTCTTGTTCACAGCCGTCTCCCAAAGGAGAATGCCACCCACTTTGGCACACTACCCTGTGGTCGGACAAGATGCAACACGTGCAAGTATGTCACCTCAACCCAGAAGGTGTCCTTTCCTAAGGCTACGTACACCATCACTAGTAGCTTCACGTGTGAATCGCGCAATGTCATTTATACGATCATATGTAAACGTTGCTGCAAAACCTATATTGGCCAAACAGGCAAACGACTTGGGGACAGATTCAGCCAGCACTTAAATGACATCGCTCAGCAAAAGTCCACACCAGTTGCCATACACTTCAATGGTCCTGACCACCATGGTCCCACCGACATCCAGGTCACAGCGATCCGATCCTGCTCCTCTGACACTGCCAGCCGAGAACAGCTTGAGAACCGTCTTAGCCACCGCATGTGATGTCTAAAACCAGCCGGTCTCAACACTTTACACACCTTTGTCTGAGATCACCCTTTCCTCTCTTGCTCTATTTTGACTCTTTCCACTCTTATCCTATTCTATTCTCCTATTTGTATGCCATATACATTTTTTAATTTCATATTTATTTATCTCCCACTCATTCTGTCCTCTTCTATTTCCAGTCCCCACTTTTATCCCGTTGGGTAGTTTATTGTCCGGTTTCGTTTTTTAGTTTTTCAGTATGTATTGTGTACACCCGGCGGCGGAAGTCGCTTTCTGTTCAGCCACGCGCTCTTCAACAGACAGCGAATTTCGGTTCTTGCCTTCAGGGAAGTACCCAGTTTTTATTTTATTATTTTATTAAGTTTTTTATGTGTCCTATCTAGACTTCACTTTCTTTCCTTTCCTGACGAAGGCCTTGTGGCCGTAACGTAGACTATTTTCTTTGTCTTTTGTCCTCGTAAGACGAATCACCTTTTTTCAATTTTTTTTCAAATCACCCATCCTATTATAACAAGAAAGCAAAAAGACAGATTTGGCTTGTGGAAGAGAAGGTACTGTCTTCTTCTACCAGTTGCCAGAATAATTTTGCAAATTGGATGGCAAGGTCCATATACAGTTCTAGAGAAGGTGTCTAGAACAAATTATAAGATAGAGAAGAAGGGGAAAGAAAAAATCTATCATGTGAATCTCCTGAAGAAATATTTGGAAAGAGAACATCAGGAAGAGACACACTTGTTGACCTTGTCCATCGCCATGGAGATGAAAAAAGAACCACTTTCATCATTTGAATATCCATTACACCCCTGTGAGACAGCGGCACAGGTGAAAATCAGTACACATTTAACGAAAAATCAGAAAGAGAGAGTGCAACAGGTTCTAGATAATCATACAGAGGTGTTAACAGACCGACCGGGGCATACAAACTTATTGGAATATGATATGAAACTGATAGCCCCCACACCTGTCTGTATGAAACCCTATTCGATTCCTTTTGCTAAGGAGAAAGCTTTGAAGGAAGAGATAGACTATTTGTTGAAGGAAGGAATTATTTCACACAGTGAATCTCGTATATAGTTCCAAGTGTGGTTCCTCTTGAAAAAACCCTCTGGAGAACATAGACTCTGTATAGATTACAGGAGACTGACTGCTATTACAGAAGGACAGGTGGATCCATTGCCGGATACAAATCAGCTGTTTGCCAGACTAAATAAAGCTAAATATTTCTCAAAAGTGGATCTGAGTAAAGGATACTATCAGATTCCAGTAAAGCCTGATGTTAGACCATACCTAGCTTTTAGTACCTCAGAAGGACACTATGAGTTTAATAGATTGCCATTTGGATTGAAGAATGCGCCTAGTGTCTTCTCTAGAATGATGAGAAAATTGTTGGACCCTCTGAATAACTCCATGCATCACAAACTTCATGGATGATTATCCTCATAGCGACAGAAACATTTGAGAGAACACATTAACTCTCTGAACATGTAGTTTGATTCGACTGAGAAAAGCGAATTAAACAGTCCGACCAACCACTTGTTGCGTTGGATGTAAAGAATTAGAATTCTTGGGACATACAGTCCATCAGGGAAACATGACCCCCTGACCCCAAGAACTTCAGAGAAACTTGAGAAAAAGCACCGAGGCTACAAACAAAGATAAACGTGAGATCTTTAGTTTCAGGATGTGGTGTCTACCAGAACTAGATCAAAATCTTTAACTCCATTTGTGCACCGTTGACTTGTTTGACACGCGAAGGAAATTCAGATAGAATTACCAGGACAGCACAATGTGAATTAGCATACCAAGAATTGAAGAAAAAGCTCACAAGCAAACCTATTTTGAAAATTACCGGAGACTTAAGTCAAGAATTCATTGTGAGAACGGATGCTAGTAATCAAGGGTTGGGTGCCAACCTGTTACAGAAGTGAGATTCACTGGATGGGGAATTAACCCCAGTGGCATATGCTAGTCGTAAGTTGAATACAGCTAAAAAAAATTATTCAACTAGTGAAAAAAGAATGGTCTCGCAGTGATATGGGCAGATCAAGAAATTCAGTATTTATCCTGTATGGGAAGGCATTCAAGTTACAAACAGACCTCTCACAAACCCTGGCTATTTCTAGCGCAAGCAAGTCAATGAAAATGCAAGTAGGTTATTGCGCTGGTCTTTGTTATTACAGCCATATCAGTTCAGTATAGAATATTATTTTCTGGAAAAACTAACCTAGGTCTGATTTTTCTAAGTCCGCCATCCGTTGCGATGAGAATCAGAGTAAATCCCCAGGCATAGATAGAAATTATCTATGTGTACCTAGAATTACGGGACTGACATATGTTCGTTGTCTGTTTTAAGTGGGGAGAATTGTGGTGAAAAATTCTAATCCCCATATATAAATTGAACATAAATGTAAAGCCGAACGAAATATATTACGTATAGTTGTTGTAGAAGAAGAATGGAGAAAGACCAGTGCTTTCCCAATATAGAAAACGCCTTCGTTGTATAACGCTGTAATGGCTAACACAAGATATTCTACTTGTCCAAATTCGTTTCGTTCATACATAAAATGCTATAGGCTTAACGATACGGCGATAACCGTAGTTCTAAAAATAGTTAATGTGTAGTACAAATTCTTCTAGACGACCTTGATTTTAAAAACTAACATTAGTGCAAAATCGCGCACAAGTTAGCCTTGGGAAAGACAGACTAGAAGAATAGAGGGCTTAGAAGAAGAGAGAGAGAGAGAGAGATAGAGGACCATGGAACACAGTAGCGCAAGCCACTCGCTGCGTGTCTAAAAATAAACCAACTCGCAGCGTGCATGGCCTAATTTTTTCAAATAAACAGTGATGAAAAAAACTAACGATACGAAGTTAGGTTTAGAAAACAGGTTTAATTCTTATTAGGAAACCTGATATTTTTTACGTAGGGCTCCCTGACTTTATACTGAAGTTACAGTCGTAAAGAATTGAACAGGGTGGTAGTTGAAATTAAACACTTAACATCGATAAAAAAGATCGTATTCTTAACTACGCCACTTAGCCCCTTGAAAATCTTATATTCGTGTACAGGTAAGACTAGGGACTAGGAATATGTAATAAATTATCTAAAAAGTCCATTAGATAATTAGATATTGGTAATAAAACATATAGAGAACAGAGATACTGTCAGGTTTGGTCATATCTGCTTGGGATGGAATTCCCTGAATTTTTGTTTGAAACATAGTAGTGACAGAAAGTCTAAGATAGTTACGAGGGAGGCCATTGGCTGAACTTTGAATTAAAAGAAATTTGATTGGGTGACCTATGTAATAAATAACAAATAAATGCCTGAAAACGGAGTAAAAGTGAATGAAAAATATTTGAATGACTGTGTACTCTTTGAAAATATTCAAAACGATTTGGCCAATATACTGGATACTGGCAAGAAGAACTCATCTTTAGATAGGACGCCATATCGTTACACATTGTGAGAGATGAGAGCATGGCAGTGTTATCCAAAATTAAATATATAATAACAGCCTGTGACATACCGCAGATCAAACTGGCCAGTCATCTTTAGTGTGTATTTTCCTTACGAATTGTGGTAAGCTAGACATTTTTAATCTGTATTTTATATGAAAAGTGAATGTGAATTGATATAAATTATGTCTGTATGTGTGTGGTTCAGTAGCAAACATGAGGCAAAGCCTAGATATTGCTCCACTATGTAAAAGATTGTCAGAGAGGAGTATAACTGCATAAAAATATAATATATATTGGATTGATTGCCATATAGTAAACATAACACCTATCCTATTGTATGGAAGGATTATTACAGCTGGAATTGCAGAGGCGTTGTAACCATTAGGGGAGAGGAATACTGGGAGTATATTGTCACATGAAAAGCTAAGCAAACGGCCTAAAGCGCAGAACTTTTGTTTGTTCTGTACTGTCATATACTTCAGTGTGGAATAATATTGTATATTAGTTATGAAGAAAGGAGGCACAACCTTCTCATTTCACGGGCCGTGGTATAGATGGTGATATTGCATCGTCCGGCCTGTGTACTGCGTGATCCAGACAGCTGGCAGCTCACCCCCTGCACCCGATAGCGGCCATTGTATATCATACTATCAAACTGAGAAGCAAGCGAGCAGAGGATACAGGTTTCCTGCAGCTGCATTATGAGATAAGCGCTACGTCATGCACGAAAAAAGCTCAACCATTGAATAAAAATTAACCCTGAACTACTGAACTTTATTATAAAAAACAAAAGGGACAGAAATTTCTAAAAAAAAACAGAATCTGTGAATCTTCCAATATTATTTCCACAAGCGCAACACATGAAGTCATGATGACACCCAACAACCTAGTACAAAAAGCCAGTATTACCTCAGAATAAGACATCACAACACTACACTCATATTACATTAACAATAATATTATATGTCTGGACAAAGATCTTTTTTGTATAAATTCTTGTACATAAACATTGTGCTTACATTTGATTGTGATTCCTGATTCACATTGTTGTAGGATCAGGATTTCTATATATTTACTGAAAAAGCAAATACATTGTAAAAAAAAAGTTAACACTTGACTTACTTAAGATAAATCTTTAGAGTGTTTATGTTTTTTTTTTTTGTGATTGTCATAGTTTTGTAAAATTGTTGTGGATCTTAACTTAGGTGTTAATCTGTCTGTTATTGGGTGGGTGTTTTGGTTGGGTGTTGTGAACTTACACTTCATCAATAACATAAAAAGTGGCGGTTCCAGTGGGACATTTGTCATTGGGGTGCTGCACTGTTCATTCATTTCAAATACTATAACATAATGAGGTCACAAATTGTGATCACCCATGTGGAAATATCAACCCCAGGTCAACACAAATGATTAGATTAGTGTCTTCATCTCATCTAAAATCTGTCAAGAAGTCCCCCCTATGAAAGTTTTATTTAAAAGTTTACTGCAACTAGGAGCTAATCATTGGCAGTCGCTAGCAGCTATCCCGAGTCTCAAACCGTTACACATCCACTAGTATGCACTATTTCTCGTGAGTTTAAAATTTTCATTGTAACTTCCTGTTTAATTAGAGATAATTTACACGAGCTGCGATCCGTTGCAGCTCCATGATAAAAAAATTCAAACCAATAGTAATTCGTCTCTAGCTGTGTGTATGAAACAAGCATTCGCTTTATAATAGAGGTCAGGTCACTTGAGCTGAAATCGTTTGCAGCAACATACGGGTGTAGATATTTTATTTTTATTTATTTTAACCCCCTGCCGTTGTAACCCCTCAATTTGTTTGGTCTGTCCGTTATTATGTTATTATAATGGTAGTTCATTAGAGTTCTTATTCCTTGTTACCTGCAGTATGCAGTCCGTTTTTTCCCTTTGGAGTGCTGCAGCTCTACAGCTTTATAAAGAAAGCCGCCATTCCCTGATCATAACCCTAGACATTAAACGAAGTCATCATAAAATTCAAGGAAAAAAGTTCCCCCTGATTGAGGTCGAAATTGTGGTAGCTAAGCAAGGTTCTCTGAAATACTACCCAACTTATTAGATACAGAGTCCCTTCACAGCTGGGTGGTCTCATTCAGTTCACTAAGTCCCCTTAATACACTTATTTATAATAATCTCAACTCACCACAGACCCCAGATCTTGTTTGAATCCTTTTTTTAATATGGGAAACCATTGTTATACTGACTAAAATTATCTCTGTTAAGGGAAACAATACAATTAATAGTTAGCTGTCATTACCAAAAGAACATTGCGTCCCCTGTTTCTGTAGGGGGACAAACCGACAGACGTTCAAAAATAGATTATATAAAGATTCTGGTATGTATTTATGTATGTATGACTGACTGTCTGTCTGTATGTATATCTGTATGCGTGTCTGTATGCATTTGGTATACGTGTCTGTGTGTGATAGGATGGTAGATATATGATAGATGGATGGATGGGATATGTGACGGATGGATGGATGGATAGATGTATGGATAAATGGATGGATAATGCATGCATGTATGTATAAAGCAACTCTTTTACTAAATACATTTTCTTGGACAGAAATTTTACTGTTAATAATTGCAACGCAGCGGTTCCGGCTTGGTAAAAGGTTTGAGGAAACACTGTACACGAGTGTACCATCAAGTCAAGAGGCAGAAAATATAAAGCACCTGTTGCCACCAAACGCCGAAATGGGCGGAAGGGAATTTCATTAATTCTGCTTCCCAAGTGAGCGTAAGCTTTTGACAAACAAATGCCACGTCATCCTGTCACGTTGCCATGAGCTCAAGGTCTTCCTGTTTCTTCTGCACTATTTTAATTAGTGTCTCCAGTTCTCTATCTCCGTGTGTGTGTGTTGGGGGGGGGGGGGTGTCTTTTTTTGGGTCTATCGTTACTTCTTTTACTCGGGGGATTCCCCAGAACAAGGAACTGCTTTGGTAATGCTATAAATAGATTGACAAACACATTCCCACGTCATCCTGTCACGTGTCATGAGCTGAGGTCTTTCTGTTTCTTCTGCACTATTTTCTTTTCTTTCTCCAGCTCTCTTCTCCGTAGTGTGTGTGTTGGTTTTTTTTTAAATCTTTCGCTACTACTTTTACCCTGGGTATTCCAGTACACGGACGGCTTCATAACACAATCAACAGATTTTCTCAAGGTGTGTCATATCCATCTTCAACGTCTTCTTCTCATTTCTTGTTTCACTGGCACTTGTCACGTGAACAAGGAAGTGTAACACTGCAACGTACTGGGCTTGTCGTAGAAAGCAAATAAGGAGGCTTTGTGCATGAGTTGGTGAACCCCATCCTGTAGAAAACTTAGGTCGATAAACTTCAGCAAATACAGATATGGTCAACTAATAAATAACGTAGCTCAGCATTCAAGACAACAGTGTAGTAGTCTCCTTCAGTCATAGCTGACTTGGGGAATGCGCCCCATGAGGTGGTACCCCTCACCTGTCTTTTTGCCTCATGTTCCTTTCAGCGTGTTATTTTCTTTTTCTGCTTAATGTGAGAGCTTCTTTTCGCCCAATCTGAGATGGTGCCGTTATGAGGGAGCATCGCCACTTGGTTTGACCGGCCAGTTTCATCCTCCCTGGTTGCTGGATTTATTTGCAGTGCCATTATGTCTGGCACACATCTTTGAACCTCAGCTGCGGGTCGCCCGTCTGGTCTTTAGCCAGCTGCCTGCAGAAAATATTTTTGGACTATAGCTTGGTCCAAAATGTTCTATCGGCAGTTCGGGTTTGACCTTAATCCCTATGCACCTTATGGGGGAAAAACAGACAGTGGCCAGCCAGCACCGCATTGGCTGGGGGCTGCCCAAATTGAAGCGGGCAGTCGCTGTCCAGTGAGATCCTGCTGTCGGTAGTAGCCTTGGCTGCATCCCTACGCTCGATGCTTTATAACCAGTAACTGCTACTTCCTTTGTTGTGCGGACACTATATGGTGAAGCTGGAACACTCAGGGTGCGGGCTTTGGCACAGTTATATGGAGATCAACAAGACAGAAGAGATTCTCTGTTAACCCACTAAGGTTGTGGTGGTTTCCGTCGCGTCACACGGAAGGAATTTTCTGTTGCTGTAAGCTTTCATGTGCTAGATGATAATGTTGATCATGATAATGTTGTACCTAGTTGTCAAGGAAATGAACTAGGATGAAGAGAGATACAAAATTGTGAAAAAAAACCCCAGAAAACTAGCTTATTTCAATTATCTTCTTCTTCATAAACTCCACTCCCAAAAGAAGCATAGGCCTTCAACAATAAGGTGACCAGACGTCCCCGGTTTTTCCGGGACAGTCCCGGTTTTCGACCATTTTTTGATAATTTGTCCGACTTTTTTTCGATGCAATCCGGGACGCCAATTTGTCCCCGGTTTTGGACGAATTTGGCATAAATCTCACAGATAAAAAAAAAAAAATTATTATTCCGTGGCTGACTTGAGGGAATTTTAAATATTTAGTGAACTGGCACCGAAACAGCACAAGAGGTTGTCAGGACCGCGAATTAGTTTTGTAGTTATTTGAAATTTTAAGTAGTGGAAAGTACCAAAATAGTTTGCGTACGGTATAGTTTATTTAATTTAAAACGGTGAACTAATTTGTGCATATTTTGTTATTAGGTTATAAGAAAATGTATCCAAGCGTAAATGCAGTTTCAATGAAGAATTACAAAGGAATATCCGTTTATAAAAAAGAGTACTTCAAACTTCAATGTACGATGCAATATATGTGCCTCCGGTGGTTTTCGATAAGCCATCAGTGGACGTGGTGATATTAAGAAAACCACATAGAGCAGTGAGAAACATAAAATCGAGCCGTCGTTAACCACATTTCTTCAGGAGCTGATAAAATTGGTGACCAAGAAAGAGCAATTAGCTGCTATAGAAGGCGCCTTTGCAATACCAAACATTGCTACTTAAATCATACTTTCAGTCTATTGATTGCCACATCAAAATTAACGGTCAGGTTACATTATAGCCAAAATTTGCTATGTGGCAACGTACGAAAACAGTGAAGCCATTATTCGAAATGTCTTGGCAAACCACATATTCTCAATGATAGTTTAAGTGTGACCATAGAAAAGTTCTACAATTTTATTTCTGAACTGAAAGATGCAACCCCAACCACAAAGTAATTCAAGATTTTTCCTTCTTGTCAATAACTTTGATCACAGAATGTGGAGTGAAAATTTTAAAATAAATTAGAGTTAAAGTCATTGCCAGGTGACACATCTGATATTTATAAAGCATAGTTTTTCTTAATGACTGCATAACAGAAAATGGTTTGAGAACAGGGAAAGTAGTTTGGATTATGCGCAGACCAACCCAAATTCCAATTTGGAGGAGCTGTAAAGGTGAAAGGACAGATACAAATGTTTTACAAAATAACTGCAAGAGAACTTTGGACATGGTCTTATAGAAGTTGGGTGTGCAGGTCATATTTTTCTACAATACACTTTCGAACAGCTGATCAATGTACTGCCATGTTGAAGTACTCGAAATCCCCCTTGTTTTCTGCTTCGTATGCAAATTGTAACGCTTTCACGTTGATAGTAAAAGCCTACTGTATTATTACCCGCTTTCTTCAATGAAACGTGTGCTGTATTTCTTGGAAAAACATTGAGAGGCAGACTGCGTAATGACCTAAATTAATCCTAACATTAATTATACATGCGTTACAAAAACGAACGAACAGACGCGTCTCGCTATTAATGCACACCCCAAAAAGCGTCGCGCGATACACAAATGCTACTATCACGCGTGTAAGGCCACATGCACTAACTTTTTTTTTCAGACGGACAGTGATAAATTCACTACCCTTCCCAGAGTTAGGTTTATAAATCATAAAAAACGCTTATTAGAAAAGATAACAATAGATGGGTTTACGGTTGAAAACATACCAGTACCCAGACAGCACATCTTCGAAACAGGAGGTAGAAAATACATATTTTGAACGCAGCCACGTAGCTCTTTTAAATTTGGATATTTGGGTTCCTTAGGGCTTGCTGACAAAGAATATGTAAAACGTTACGCAAATAGTCCAGGAATTAATAAATTATAACCAAAATAAAATAGTGGGGATGCCTGACAACATGGAATCATGTCTGCTCATAAAATTTTTTTATAACGTGTTTGAAAAGACCTTACGTTACAGAAATAGCCTACCATGTAAACTCCAAATTGATTGGAGCGCAACAAATGAAAGACTAACCACGATTGGTCGGGCTATAAATACTATCTTTCGTTGTTAGGGGAGACGTAGGAAGGTAACATTTTTTCAAACACTTGTCGAAACGTGGCTCGATTGGCCAGACTCGCTGATATAATCACTTAGGAGCGTTAGTTCGAGACCACTAGTTCAAATAAGCTTGATAAAGCAACAGTGCGTTGAAGCCAGCTCATATATTTTGCTAAATAAAAGCCTGGAACATAAGCAGATGGGAATTTGTGCCAGTATTTGTGCCAGAATTCATTGCTAGTCAACGTATCTGTGTGTATTTCCATGAATTGTGGTAAGCTTGAAACATTCAGTATCTTTTAATGAAAATTGAATGTGAATTGTTAATTTATGCCTGTATATATATGTGTAGTTCAGTGGCAAACAGGAGATAAAGCCTATAATGCTCCAGCCTGAACAGAGGGTGTCGGAGGAAAGTAAAACGGCATGGAATGGCCAAATAGTACACTGACACCTGGATGATTGATTAGAAAGAAATAATGCTGGAAGTGCAGAGGCGTGGTAACCATTAAGGAGGTAAATACTGGTATAAAGTATTTCAGATGAAGCTGACAGTTGGCCTAACGCTCTGAACTCAATGTTTGTGATGTATTGTGCTCAGTGTAGAACTAGAGTATCAATTAGTTATGAAGTAGAAGGTACATCCTTCTTGTTTTCAGGGACCGTGGTCTTGATGGTACTGAGCAGCACCTGGTCAGAGCTTTGCTGAATCCAGAGTCGGACAGCATACTCCTTGGTCCATTTAGCTATCAGTGAGGTGTCTCCAGAGCCCAGGGGAGAAATCGAGCAGAGGAGTCTTTTCCTGCCGCCATCACGCAAGATAAGCTGATGTGGCCAGCTGAGCTCAACATTATGTCCCCTCATCTTGAAATGACTTTGTAAAAATAACATTCAGAGGGGAATTTAATTGTCTTAATATCAGGAACTGAGAACATCTCCAATACTAGTCCCTAAAGACAAACTATTGAAGTCATGATGACAAATACCAACAGAGCTTGAACAAAACAAAACCAGTATTACCTCATATTACCACTACACAACTGACACACATAGGATATTTTAATAATATATGTCACTACAATATTCATATTGATAAAGTCTGTACATATACTTGTAATTAAAATTGATTGTGATTCCTGGTTCCTTTGTATTTGAATCAGGACACATATACCTTTATAACAACAATGAATACATATTGTTATTTGAAAAGTTATCAGTGACTCCTTAAGATATTCTCATAGAGTGTTATATGTATGTGAGTGTCACAGTGTTGTCAAGAGTAGTGGATTAAATTAAATTGTTTATCTGTCTGTTGTTGTGACTTACACTCATCATACACATACCCTAGACACATAACGTAGTCATCACACTATTCCAGAATAATTCTGACTGAGATATATAGATATGTGGTAGCAAGTAAGGTTATCTATAATACACTACTCTTAGATTAGATATATTATACCTTGCACAGCCTGATCTCTGTCATTACAACAAAGTCCCCTATAAATTATTTTAATAACCTCCCAACTTCACCACAAACCAGTTGCCCTGCATCTGTCATGCCTGCCTGTTGAAAGGGTTCTTCAGATGTTCCTGCCTCTAAAATCATATTTTTTGGGGGGGGAATCTCAAGACAGATGCCCAGTTTTTATACAGACATTCTTTGAAAATCCTCTATCTGAGGGCATGGCTTTGTTTTTGTTCACAGTCAGGCCTCTCCATTCCGCGAAGCAGTTGCAAAAAATAGAGGGGCAGCCCTACAACGGTCACTGTGTTTGAGGAGTCAGGTCATTGACAGCATCAACAGGTTGAAAACTATTTTGAAGTCCAAACTGGGAAGACTGTTTTTTGCCATTCAAGAGTTAAGCTAATCCTTGAAAAGCTGGAAATGGAAGGACTTCCAAAAGGAGGATGTGAAAAAGTTTTCATGCTAAGCGTTTCTTCGTTCTATGAAACAGCTTTCAATTATTTGAATAAATGGGCTGCAAAAAATTTTCAAGACCTAGAAATCCTACAGCTGGGGTAACTAAGCTGAACAGAATACCAATTTGGGCAGATATTGAGTATATCATCATCACTACGTGATTCAAACATTACCTTCAGCCCACTTTACAGAAACTGAAATTTATGAAAATATGTCTATATGAAGCAGTTTGTTACTTCTCAGAAAATTAGTGAATGGAGTGCCAAATAAAAATTCCAACCAAAATGTTGGATTGAAATGGTTTCCCACTTCAAAAAACAATAATGTGATATTTTCAAATATTTTGAAGTTGGCACAGAGTTTTTTTTCTGTCTACCTGGAACAAATCGCTGCCACAGAATTGAGTGTTTTTCTCTTGATGAACAGCTTATGGGCAAGTGATAAAACACAGCCTAGGTGTTTCGAAACTTTGAAAGCTATGTTGACAACACAAAGTGAACTCGTGGAGGAAAATGATGTCGAGTTTTTTTTTAAGAAGCTGCTTGCTTGCAAAGAAGGACCTATTGTTAAAAAATCCACTCATCTGAAAAAATACAGGTTAACTCAGTTTACGTTAAGTAAGGATTATTTGGTGTTTTTTTCTCTCTTATTAGTTTAAGTAGTTGGCAAACTTATACAGTAAAATGTATGTTATTCAATGTGTATTCAAATAATATATATAAGTTTAAAATGTACTGTCTTTCCTATTTATTTTAAATTGACATAAGCTTGATTTTTCCGGGACATGTACGGTATGAGGGGACTTTTGACCCATGTTTCTTTACCCCTTTTGTCCCGATTTTTTTGCATTGAAATAGGCCAAATCTACTATTTTGGTCCGAGGATTAGGGGTTTTGAAAATATTGGGTCACCTTATTCAAACAAACACATGCCAAGTCCTCCTCTTATGTGCCATCATCTCAAGTTCTTTCCACGTTCAACCTCATCATTTTCCAGTAACACAGACTTCTTTCCGCTTTCTCTGGGTTTTGCATACATACGACCTCTCTGTGCGAGAGGACCTTCCCCTGTCTTGGATGGCTTGTGTTTTATTTTCCTTAATTGACTTGTGTCCATGTTTGGGTTTTTTTTTTACCTAGGATGGGGTAACCAGTCCCCATGCCCAACCCTACTTAGTCGCTTTCTTCGACATGCATGGTTATGGGAACAGTGTTAACTTCTCCAGATTTAGCATTGGAATAAATGTTCGTATACGTCCGTTCGGAAATTCGTGCCCACAGAAAGTGTCAGGTTTTCTCCAAAACTGTTTTGTTTTATGGACATGAATTTTTGCATGCAGTCTTAAGATTTTCCATGCAGTTTATTAACCCTTTGAACCCTGGCCACCCAGCCCGTAAAACCCCATTCCCCTGGGCTCCTATGCAAAAAATGCACAAAAAGACACATAAGCAAAACTATTTACTGTGACACAACCATATGGTCAGTTTTAACTATTCTATCTCAAAATGACTGACCTGATCATCTCCAGTATTCCTGCTTATTGTGCCAGTCCAGCATGTAGACCCTTCCTTTAGGCACAGATAGCTTTCACAATATTTGCACCAGAAATTTAGTCTTCACTTTTTTGAATGGTCTGTCTTTGTAGGCCATGTCTGGGAAGTCACTAAACATGTTTGTTGAATTGGTATGCACACACAACACAAATGTTATTGCCTGTAGCTTGTGGAGACACTTGAGGATGATGCAAGCCCACGTTTTGCAGCCTCTGATGTGCATCAACACGGATGTGAAGCTTCATTGCCGCTGTTCTGTAATCACCAATGAGTGATAAACAGATTTCATTCATGAACATACCAAATGTTCTGTAGATTCTTCCAGTTATATTGTGGGGATTGTATTTATTCATTTAGTATATAGGCATTTATTGCATGCCCACATGAAAAATTTCACTATGAGCCGTCGAAGCCAGCGATAATGCCGGCGCATTTTGTTTGAGACGACAAACTTGGTCGTTGACATCGCAGCCACCCATGAAAGTATTGTAGTCAATACAAAGTTGTGGAGTTTGAACATCCACAGTTGTTCCATCCTTCTCTCTCCTTCTAACAGTTCCCATTTCTGTTGGGTTATGATAATTAGATATAAATTGATGGGTCTTTGGTCCATCCATACAAGACAAACAATGTTATTGAAACAGACAAATTCTGATTGCCCCCTGCATATTTTCTTCTTTCATGCTAGTTCTTTTGGATAATATTTCCTATTTGTCATTGCTGTCTCTACTGCAAAGTGTTCCATAATCACTGTATAACTTGTCAAAGAGAGTTACACTGTTATAAATGTGACAGTGCCATAGTCATCTCACCTGCTTTTCCACCGCCATTCTGTCGTTATGTGATAGCCATCTTTGTTTACATCTAAAAATAGCTACCTTAGTATAGCCGCTTACGTATAACAGCCAATCAGAGAAGAGAAGCGTCCAGGCGCCAGCGACATTTGAAAAATTCTTTATCATTCCAATCGCGGTCGCGGAGAGAGAACAAGCTATTGATCTGAAGTCTAGTTCAAGCAAGAACATGCCTAAGACTTGTAAGTAGATATAGTATTATTCTGCAACATTCTAAAGTCTTTACAGTGTTAGAAAGGATATTAGGTTTACCATCTTTGTGCCGTATTATTTGGAATGAGTATATATTTTAATTCTGTGGTGTTTATTTCGCGTACGTTTGATGTTATCCAAATCTATGCGAAAATGGCGTGGGTCTATGTTCAGGAAATATAAACGCGTGGCCGGTACTAGAACTGGCATATTCAGTTATTACATTTGTGTAAATGAAATTTAATGGTTAAGTATTTCCATGTTGTTTGGGGTTCAGGAAACCTTCCATGAGCTTATGTAAATCCGACTCGTAGTTGGTTTGAATAATATTTAATTGTGGCGCGATCTAGATTGTTATATTTATTAATTACAGTGCTGATGCCAAAATAGTTTATTTTAGTGTGGCGAGAGCTGCAAGTTAATATGTTACAGCTTACTAGAATAAGTCCTGTGCTTCTTCAGTAATATTAGTGTTATAATGTAATGTTACTATAGAATGTACAACCACGCAGCTTAGCTGGGTGTTAGCGTGGTTGTATGCAGTTCTCGCAAGATGGCGTAGCCATAGAGCGCGTGGTATGAATGGGGGCCTGTAGCTGATTGATCATGGCTGACTGTGGTGGGCGCATGTTTTCTGAATGGTAAGTGTTTATTATTTATCCTATTGCTTTTCACTTAGACATTGTTTTTATATATTGTTTTTCAGAAAGTCTACGAACACTATCTGGGTGTTCGGTAGTATTAAATGTTGATCTGTATAAGGCTTTGTGTTGCTTGAATTGCTAAGTCTGCTGCTGAGAGGGTTGCAAGCAACAAATAATTGCAACCCCTGTCAAACGATCATTAATAAATTTTCTTAGTGAATAGGTCTTGGGTGTCAGGTAGCTACATAGACATAAGTTCACCTCCACTACACCTAGCCCCTGTCACATAAACTCTGCCCACGACAAGAACATGCCATTTGTTGGCAAACTTCACCTGAAGTCAAAATCCTGATGACAACACTACCAACAACACCGAGTTCTGGAATAACATCCTGTTTTTCCAGTGTAAATTTCCATATTCAGAATATATCCCGAGCTCGCTTCACATGCCATGTAAGCCTTTATTTCCCACTTTATGGGCTTTGATTGTATGTATTGTTTGAAGGCAAGTCTGTTTTTAGTAGGGATCATACCCTCGTCTAAACTCAAGTGTTGTGAGGGTGAATAATAATACTGAAATCTTGGAAGCAACAAATTCAGCATGGGCCTTACTTTGTAGTTTATCTGCTTTATCCAGAGCATGGTCCTCTTCATCTACAAGATGAAGAAACGTCCATACAGCAAGAAAGCGATCGCATTCCATAACAGTGCGAAATCCAGGAGTTTGGGAAATGAAGTTCAAAGACGAGCTGGACCAGTAATCTTCGTAACGTGGTTTACTCACACTGTACTCCATTTGAAGACGCAGTCCAAAGAATGCTTTTACCTCTGGCACTGTTACATCTTTATAATTTTTAGCATAGTAGCTGGTTGGCTTTTTGCTTTTTACTTGCTCAGCACGTCTGTTTGTCTGCTCACACAAATTGTGCCAGAAATTACTGTCGAGGAAAAGTTCCAAAAATTCAATGGCTTTACTCTCAGGAGAAATTGATTCTGGAATATTCTTGGGGCCTATCTGTTCCATAAATGTTGTGTCTACGGTAGACATAGGTCTGAATATATTTACGGGAGACCAACCTGTATCAAATTTACTTGATACATTACGTGGGATACGCCCCTTTCCATGCCCCTGTACCATAGCCCGATCCCCTGAGGGGCCAGGAACAGGGTTAGAACTAGCTTGATCATAATCTGATTCACAAGTTCCGTCACTCGTTTCAATTTCGATGTCACCTTCAGAATAATCAACATCTACATCTAATTCATCCTCCTCCGAATCATTGAGCACAAGTTCAACAGCTTGTTCCGTAGTTAGCCTTTTAGAACGGCTATTTCCTGGATTTTCAACACGCCTTTTCATTAAGAAAACAATTAAAAAATTGCAAAATATTATCACTTCGTGGGCGCCGCCATTTTGGGGAAACATTCCACAAGACATGTGTACTTCCTGACGTCATTTATTTTTCACACATTTTCCATTCCCACCCCGCTTTGCTAAGCTAGGTGTGTCAGACCGAATTGCGGTTCTCGGGGAATGGATTATTTTACCACGCGGGACCGAAATTTCGTAAAAAAAAAATAAAAAAAAAAAAAAAAATAAAAAGACCTCGGGTTTCAAAAGGTTAATATATTTTTTTGCCCTTACAAAAAACTCCATGTCCATGTTCGAATTTTCTTCTTTGCATTATATAAAAAAAAACTCTTACTGTTATCTGGGTTAATTTTTAGTAGTTTTACAGGAAAGTTACAAGATCCTGTTCAAAAATCATTAAATAATTATTTTTTTTTTTAATTTAGTTACTCGCGACTGTTTGTTCAATAGGTGCGCACTCGTGCGGACCATGTAGTCAACCTACACCTGAATTCAAAAAAAATAATCAATATATTTTTGAACGGATGCTTGTTAACTTTCCATGTAAAAGTAAGAAAATTAACCCAGACAACCGGTAAGAGTTTTTTATATTATGTGTAGGCTGCAGTGGGGTTAAGTAAGAAAATTCGAACATGACCATGATTTGTAAGGGCAAAAAAATATATTAATAACTGCATGGAAAATCTAAGACAGCATGCTAAAAATTCGAAATGTCCATACAACAAACAGTTTTTTTGGAGAAAAAACACTCTTTATGTGTTGCACGAATTTCCGAGACGGACTATAGTATTTGTTTATTTTTATAGACATCTCAAGAAACCCCTTAACGTGGGGCTAACTTTACGAAAGGAGCTCACTCTATATAGTGGCTATATCATAAAACATGTCGAGCCCCTTTGTATCCCTGAAGGCGCCCTTGGATTAGCCCCTATCCGGATGCATGCTATTTTTTCCCTGTGCTCCATTCGGCGAGGTCTTTTCTCTTCTGGTTGTTGTGGAGAGCTTCTTTTCGGCCAAAACTGAGGGGTGGGCGCCCGCAGAGAGCAAATCCGCCACTTTTGCGCGATCTGCAAACTTTCATTCTCCCAGGTTGCTGGATTTAATATCCAGATGGCCTTTCATGTCCTCTCATGCACACATTGTTGAACTCTCATCATGCTGAAAGTCGGCTGCAGCTTCACTTTTTGCGATATCTAACACTCTGTCCGTAAAAAAACATGTTAGTGGAACTTTTGGCAACTCCGAAACAGACAAGTGTCGGCAATTTCACATCTGGCAGCAAGGAAACGTTGAAAGCTCATGGAGAAGAGAAATGGTTTTTAGAATGTGAAAAGAGATTAAAAGATAGGGAAAACACTGAACGATGGGTCAAGAGAGGAAGGCAATGGAAGGATTAGTTTGATGCCCTATGCTCCATGGGGGAGCTCGAACAGTAATGAAAGAAATGAGTGCATAACCATAACCTTAGGCAGATGTGTAAAAAAAGTGGAACAAGAGATAAGGAAAAAAATTGGCGGTTGCATAGGTCGGCTAGTAGTGAATATATTGACCAGAGATACAACGGTAAAATACTCAAAAGATAACATTTAAGGATAAAAACATAATGCGTAGGCTGCTGATGTACAGGATCGCCTAGACCGCGGGTCATCACCCTCCATAAAATTGACTTGCTAGACAGGAGGGGAACGGCGGATCAAAAGGAAAAAAAATTCAAGTCCCCCATAATTGACACGAGGGCTAACGATGAAATGGACGCTTTTTGCGATACTAAGATTTTTTGATCGTTGAATACGAGGACGGCAGAACGATGGTAGGAAAATTTACAAAAATCTTAAAAAGGAAATTTTTCTTAATATTAATGTTAGGAATATAAAAATTAGCTGGCCGGATGGCCCATTCTGAGCAGTGAACTAATATGTTCTTAATTTTACAAACGGATAGATAATATTGAAGATAATGACAAAAGACAGTGTAGTTTACATCATCGCTTAGACTATATTCGGAATCTTGGAAAAGTGTCACCCAATTTTGCACACAAAAACAACGACCTTGGGGAACAAGGGTGTTCAAAGTTACTTTTATTATGGAGGAGAGGGTTTTATTGAAGCGGATTAGGCTGTGTCTAAATATAACTGTTTTACGGATCAAGAATATTGTAAGGGGAGAGAAAGGCTTGCTTCAAAATATCCAGCAAAATTATTTTTAGAAAACATTCAAGTAGAGACGGATACACTAACAGATAACCAATTCCATACGTATGACTGGAAAGTCGATGACTGAAAGCGTGACTGTTAGTTGTAGATATTTGAAATTAAAAAAATAAACCTAGGACAGTGATTGGCCAAAAGACAATCTCTATCATTTAGCAGCTCAGAGCGCAATTTGGGGTCATTTCTTCAATAATTGTTCAGTGTTTGACACGAGATTTTTATAAAGTGTGGTGTTTGCTGTTCCCCATATGAAAGATAGTGAAGAAAATTTGAGGGACGCCGATCCGATACTGTGAGCCTAATGAACAGCTTCAGCTGAGTTTTGCTAGCATTCTGTTGTTAAATTATTCATAATCTGGTAAGATTGAAATTATTTCTTTATATATTTTGAATATCGCTGTTTCATGTTCGAGTGATTTTGATACTGCCATATCAAAATCTAGCCATTATTGACAATCACAAGGGTATGGTAGTAGTCGCTCTAGAATGACCCCCTCGCCCAAGTCAGGGTCTAGGGGACCACAAGGTACATAAACTACAGCAAGGATTATGCAAGAATATATCAAAGCGTTGAAACAATTAACCTATCTTTCTTTTAGGGCCGACAACTAAATAAATAATTTTTTTCAGATCTATAGTCTGGGAGGATCTATCTTGATGTAAACCCACCATGGTAACTGTGAGCTGTTTGGGTCAAGAGAGATCTGACCTGTCTGTATGATGTGGTTGTTGTGTCAGTGTGGTGTCCAGACGTGGGTATAGAATAGATTTTGACACATAGCCCATTACTTTGATTGCAGAGCTGTGAGTTTTTCTTTCGATATCAAGACAACAAAGCAGAGTCTATTCCGGTGGGTGACTGTACTCGAGTGTATCTGTGCAGTTCTTGTGAGACAGAGACCTACCCACCATTATTGCCCGCCAGCACGGAGAGGTGGGACCGCAAGTTTTCAGCACCAGAGCTACAAAGAGATGAGTGAGCCTCTGGTCTGCTGGACATTCACCAACTATTGGTAGTGACTAATATCTCCATAAAAAATTCCCACCATTTTTCTGGACACTGTGTAGTCAATATAGACAGGCTGTGATGAGGAACCACCCCAAACAGCACAACGACAGTAAAAATACCTATGACTCTCCCTTTATTTAGTTTTGAGACTGATCAGAATATAAATATCGAAACATTATATAATAAAACTAACTAGTCTAGTACTTAAATATGTACGCACTTTTTGAATTTTATTATGTAACATTCCCATGCATTTTTCTTTTTCATAAATTTTAAATCCTTCTTTTAAAACACAAGTTTTTCTGGTCACATAAAACTTCGATCCAGAACCAATAAAATGAGTAATATATTATATCAAAAAACATTTATACACGTGCGAGTTAGTTCAGTGTATTTTTAAAACACTTTGTTAATCTATTTAGTCTTCTTAAATGTTCCTGTGGGGTGTATTTATAACTAACAATCACACTCACATTATCGATTAACTTTAACCAACTAGGACCACTTTAAACGTGAGCCACATTCTTTAAGAAAATATAAAAAATTAAGTGTCTGAGCGTGTTAGTGCCCCGGTCAGCTAGTAAAGGACTTCTGATAATTCCTCATCCACATTTTTATCTCAGGAGCCTTCCACCGCCTGGGCCTCATTACAAAGTTACATTGTAGTAATAACACCACATCTATCATCAAAATACCTTAAAAAACACCACTCACAGTCCGACACCATCAATGCCACCAGTAACGTGGCAGTGGCTTCCTATACTCTCCAATTTTGGTTGAAAGATGTGATCTCGATGATGTCTAATGATCCCCCTCGTGCGATAGTCTGATAGAAATTCCTGGCTTTGTTTATCTTGTCATGCTGAGCTACGCTATAGGGTGCATCATTGTTTGTGTGGCCTGGATACTCTATCTTCCCAACTCTGTATTGTTAACTGCGCTTGATACACATAACTCTTGGCCGAAAATAGTAACACTCAATAAAGTTAGATATTTGTGTCAAAATGAAGTTGATGGACAAAACTCCCCCCTATAAAAGTGTGCATCCGTATACCACTACATTAGGCCTTTCATACGCCTGATAACTTCTGCTACTTAGATTTACGCTGTACTGTGGCTGGATGGAGCCAGTGGGTTATACAACAGATACTTTGGCACATGGACCAGTACACAATAGCCGTTCAGGCAGCCTTGGTCTGCTGTAAAACAAGGATTACTTCCCGTCTGATAACTCGGTACTTTTGTTAGGGGAACTATCATAGTAGACATCTATCCACACTGCTCAATATCTTATAGCTAACGTGTATGAGTCCATCATATAAATATTTCATTGTTAATGTACGCATTAGTCACTTCTTTTTAAACTAAATTTAGCTCAACAAATTTTGTTACTTGCGTTTTTTACATTTTACCGACTAGCTGAGATAGAGTTATGAAAATACAATGCATACCCTAAGGCGACGATCTATTCATAGCATTAACAATGCAGTTTTATCACGTTCCTGGAATAGGTCACAAGTAAGGGAGTTATTAGGGTGTGCCTGAAAAATAACTGGGCTGCTATCATCTTGTTGAATAAATAAGATGCTTCATGATAAAAAGATGTTAACAAGAGCACGAAAATATGGGTAGGACCTGATGGTACATGCGACTCCGAAAGGTTTCGGCATGAATCTAGTTGAAGGCCGTATGGCTCCGTGGTGGAGCTAGAGGGAAGTGATCCATTAGAGATGACAGACAACAGGGAAACGATAGACAATGAATGTAACTCGCCTCATACCATTAGAAGCTGAAGACGGGCGTTTCAGCTATGGCCTGAACCTGCGTTATTGTACTTACTATTAGACAAAATCATATGCTGTTGATTGTACTGCGGTAGATGTAATGTTTATTTGGTTCTAGATGCCTTGCCCTCAAGTGAGACATTCACGATGCAAAGGGTACATTTTCTTCAGCCTGCCTCAGTGAATAGTACTTGCAGAGAGTTCCAATTGCCTATACTACTAGTGAATAACTTATACTAGAGTTATCAGGTGCATGCCTCAGTGATACTGATGCTACTAGTTACTATTTACTAATATTAACACTCATGTGAATGACTGCAAGAGTTACTAGTGCCTTGCCTCATGTGAATACAACTTGCAAGAGTTCTTATCTGCTACTAGTACTATTTTACAGTGAACTATGCTACGTTTTTGTTAGTGCCTGCCTACTAGTGATACTGAGCTAACAGAGTTCTAGTGCCTGCCTCATGCTGAATGATAATAGACTTGCTAGTACTGCTACTGCCTACATAGAACTGATGCATAGAATATCCTAGAGTGCCTGCACTCTAGTTAATGACTATCACTACTAAAAGAAAAAAATGGGAAAGATGAAAAGTTGGATTTTTCCTGTATTGTTGCACTACAGATGTACGTAACTTATGCAAGAGTTCTAGTGCCTTATCCTCACCGTATAATACACACTCAGAGTTCTATGTTGTCTTTGCTCAGTGAATAATTTGCATGAGTTCGTAACAGTGACGATGCCTCAGCCGCTGAATTTTGCAAAGAGTTCAGTGCCTGCGTATATGTGGGATGATGCAATTAAAATTCTAGTCCTGCTATGCTCAGGCTGAATTATGCAAGAGTTCAAGTGCCTGACTCAGTTGAAGTGATGTTAAGAGTTCATAGAGCCTGAGTTCATGATAATTAACTACCTGAAACATGTGGTGTTAGCATTATTGCTATTTGTACCAAGAATGAGGGCTACATTAGGCATGGTCTGAACGCTGAACTTAAAAGCAGATTTCAACATTGGGCCCGTGTGAGCAACGGCTATAGCTTGTGGATTCTCAGGTACGAATAGTCCGATCGTAGAACATAAACTGGTTACGTCACTTATTGGCCTACAAGAAAGGTAGCATGGATAAAACGAGGATTGAATTGAAAGTTCAGGGCGGCAAGGTTGAAGTGTTCATCAAATTCGTAGCGTCCATATGAATAAAGACAACAGGAGACGGACACTTGGGATTCATGACACAAGTAGACCGCCCCCCACCCTCACCAAGTGTAAAGAAGATTTAAAGGCTGAAACACGGTATCCGACGGTAGGGGGCATTTAAAAACCTTTTGATAACAAGTGGGGCCTTTCTAAGTCCTGTCTATCGGCCCTGAATTGCATCAGAAGTTTTCTTATATTTCCGCCCCGGTTGTTCCTCAGGGTTTGTCTAATAAGCAAATAGACAGAGCAAATGGCTACTGTACCTCAGTGTATGTCGTACACAGCCGCTTCAACTGTGATCAGTAAAACAAAATTGATCACAGAAACCATCGTGGCGCATGGGGCATATGCATGCCGTTGTACAGGCCGCTCCATGCAATGATTCGCTGCAGTGTGACTCCATTCAACGCCATACGCTATCACATTAAGGTGGAAGGTATAACGAGTTCTATATATAGCTTTGATAGAGATCCTTTCACTAAAGCATTTGTATGATCTACCCGTAATCAGCCTCAATGACAATCTTGCGGACTCCTCCCTCATCAGTGTTAAATACGACGACAGAAAATCTGATTTTATCCTTGACGAACGTGCTCCCACAATAAGACCATCGTTACCGAGTCGTGGAACGTCCCACGGCGATGCCCCTTGCACTGTTAAAATTGTGACATTTACACTCTGTGGACAGAGCGGCAATTTGTCAACTCACTCCACGATTAAAGTCGCCAACAATGTCCCCCATTTCACGAAAGTGTGACACTCCTACCCCTCGGGCAGGATGGACACTTAGGGGTATTAGAATTAAGGCGATCTAGGGCTTAGTGCATTCTGTCTGCTACAACCACCCCCGCAAAGTTAGAGGGCGTTCATTACCGTTTGAAGACACGTGAATGTGGGATTGATGAAACTTTTATATGGTTTGGTACCAGCTTCCTGAGACATGTTGACGAAAATGTCCTCATGGAAGGATGCATAGTATATAATATTTTTATATATATAATATATAATATATATATATATATATATCTTCCTTCTTCGTTCTTCCATCCTTAGCCACCAACCGGCAAAGCAGTATGTGGCCAGTACGCCTAGTGGCGTCTTAGGGCAACAACAAATTGATCAATCTATCGCTGTTTCCACACGCCTAGTGGCGTCTTTGTGGAACAAAAACAGACCAAACAATCTATTCGTTGTTTTTCCGTAAAAAATCAGATTGGTTTGGACCAAGCAGGTTAGCAGCCCACTGTGTGCGAAGTTTTTACGGGATGTGGGTACAACCATGCCCCATGCCCAACCCTCCGTTAGTCGCCATTTTTACGTACATAGGCGTGGGTAGGTGCAGTGGTTACAATTCCTTTGCTCCCCTTTTCGGGCCCCGGCAACACACGGGAGTGCTATATATATAGTTCTATATATATATAATTCTTCCAGACTGCCTGTATATATAGAATATTTTAGCCGATGGTCCAATAACCATTCTAAGATGTCCGTATAATTTTTTCTTTCTTCTTTTTTTCTCTACGCCACTTTAGAAAAACCAGGTCAATGTTCGTAGTCTAGATATTGTTAATCACATATTGTGTATTGAAAGACAGTGCTCGTGCCAGAGGTTACCCGTAAATGGATAAGCCATCCTGAGACTATGAGAGGGGAAAAAACTGGATAGTCTGTCTGGAAGCATTTATGAGAATACGCTACAAGTTAAGTGTAAAGAGCATCACAAATCTCGCTCAACAAATATCTGAAGATACAAAGAAACGAGGGAGCAAAAGGTCTGCCGAAATGGAGAAAAAATAGCCCATCAAGAAATGATAACACAGGCATGTGATTACAGCATTAAAGATAAAAAATTAATTATAAGAACAAACAATGAAATTTTATAACTCATTGAGTTATGAAGTTTCCGGAAGTGAACGAATTTATAGTCAAGATTAGGATCTTCAGTGTTTGAGAGTGGTCGGTGTGTAGTCATGTGAAGCAAAAAGAACTATGGAAAATAGGAGATTTGAAGACGTGAGTAAAAATGATTCTCCATTAAGCCGTGGACTTTTGTAGAGAGAATACTTTTATGAGAGAGAAGACGCTTTTGTAGAGAGGACCCGACGTATTTGTAGACTGAAGACGTTTCTGTTTGAGAAAAGAACGCTTTTGTAGAAAGAAACGTATTTGTAGAACGGAAGAACGTTTTTGTAGACGGAAGACGTTTTGAGAGAGATGTCGTCTAGTCAGGAGAGATAAAAGGCAAGCATATTACTCCATGCCCGTTTGTAGTTCGGGAGTCTCAGAGGCGGCGTTAAAGATAGAACAGACTTCTGCTACCCTGTAGCATGTCTTAAATAGGAGACGAGCACAGGTTATGAATGTATCTGCAGCCTTATCAATAAAACAAATCGCTGCATAATCCAATACCTGCAAGAAGTACTCGAAACGCTTTGGGCGCAGCTTCCTGCAAAAATAACCAGCTGCAATTGGTGGCCTATTACAGAAGAAACGAAAGTGAAATGATGTTTATATTATCCCTATTTAAGAAGAGACCAGGCACTGCTAAAATATCCATCAATTATGCAGAAATAAAAAAAATGTAGACCAAATAATCACGTAGTAATAACAAAAACAAACAGTAGAAAACGAGCAAGTATCCGTCAAAAAATAAAGCATTATGTTGTAGCACTTTCGCCTTAATGTTTCTCATCCTGGCGTATTTCTCTAGTCGGTAATTTCATTACAGCATTTCCCACTCCATTTCAAGTTCACTACACTTTTTAGTCAAAGGTTATCATGACTTATGCTCAGTGATCAATGCAATCATCAAAAATAATTGATAGGCATGAATGATCTTTTAATGGTGTTCTTGATTAGCTTTCACGATGTAGTGCGGCTTTATATTTGCCAGAAAATTTTCACCATGAAAAAGATTTGCAAGACACGCGCGTTATTTTAACTGACTACCAACTTAGTTTTTCACATGGGGCATTGTGCGCCTTTTCTCGAAACGTGAAATGTCATTGTTTTATTGTTTAGATAATAAACATGTCCCTGTTTAAGAACAATTAATATATGGGATATCCCCAAGAATGTCTGCTCCAACGAAAGAAGCAGACGACTGCTTTGGCCCTCACCAACAGCTTGAGAAAAAGGATCGTTATAGCGATTGAAGAACATTAAGCCAGGGCCTGCTCCTTTGTAACATGACTGTTGGCTGGCTACATCGTACGAATTCCACGAAAACATACACCCGCTACGTTTTTCTTGTTTCGGCATCAAACATAAAAGCTAGTAGTGGGGGGGGGGGGGATGGACGATGTTGAGAGGATCATCCGTCGTGTAACAGCCGCGAGCTTAACAGGAACAGTTAGCATTCACATTCTTCGACTTATACTGAGGGAAGCCTGAGCACCTTATGGGTTTGGCCAGAGTGCACTGGTGTCGCTTGTTTTCACAATAACAACACTAACCGGTCGCATCATTTTAAAAGTTTAAAAATATTACAACGAGTAATAT
>JAMPIV010011008.1:0-80790 GCA_024509875.1 Oreohelix idahoensis
ATCTGCTACTTAGCAGAATAATAACGACGAAAGAAAGAAAGAAAAAAAAAGAAAAGTGCGATACTTGAGAGCACATAATAAAAATAAGTACCACAAATGTCCCGATACTGCCGGAAAGAAACAAAGGTCGTGAAGAGGTCGTCCATTTCGTCACACACAAACAAAAAGCCCCCCCCCCCCCTTGCTAGGGAACACTAGATGACATCAAAGGGGCAAGAATAAAGAGCGGGATGTCATGTATGAACTCCGCCTAGGCCGGTCCCAAGCCCGGCTGAAAAAGGAGGAAGGCGGCCTGTACGGAGGCCGTAAGGAGGCAACCCCTCCACCATGCAAAGGCAGAACAGGCCAATCACCTGTTTGCTTTAAACTTTTGATTATGAGAACTACAAGAGAGAAAACCGGACTGATTGTAAAGGCAACGAACTGGAACGGACTACGGACTACGACTTATGGAACTTGGAACACAAGAAGTATAAATAGGAAAGAAGAGGAGCTAGCGGAAGAGATGAGGAAAGCAAAACTAGAAATCCTGGCTATAACGGAAACAAAGAAAACGGGACAAGGAGTCATGTATCTCGATGGCAACACCCTGCTCTACAGTGGTGTACCCACATCTGAAAGAGCAAAAGGGGGCGTGGGTTGCATTGTGGCCAAATACCAAAAAGATATTATCAAGTTATGGAATTTTGTCTCGAAGCGCATCATGGTTGTAAAACTAAAAGAAGGAGAAACCATAGTCAACCTGGTCATAGTGTATGGGCCAAATGAGGATGAGAGAGCAGAGACCAAGGAGGACTTCTTCGAGCTGCTTCAAAGGACAGTGGGTGACTGCCTAGATGAAATTATCATGCTCGGAGATTTCAATGCCAGAGTTGGAAATGACCATGCTAGATGGGGTGGAGTTATCGGATGAAATGGAGAAGATATTCTCAATGAAAATGGAAAGCGACTCCTTAGATTCTGCTGTGAGCAGAATCTGATCATTACAAACACAAAGTTCTCCCGTAAGCGCATACATGCATACACAAGATATGAACCAACAAAGAATGAGAAGTCAGTGATTGACAATGCCATTGTTATGTCCGGGATGCTAGAGTTTGGAGGGGGCCAGAGATTGGAAGTGATCACTACCTGCTGACAATCAAAAGAACAACTCAAAGAGTTGCTCAGCCTAGGAACTGCCCAACATCACGCAAGAAAACAAGTAAACGAACGGGAGAAATGAGCATTAAGACTTACAAGCTGAGAGAGCCAAAAATTAAGACCAGATATCAGAGGCTTATTGCTGAGCGGAGAGAAACACAGAAGAACAACCTGATGACTTGGAAACCTTTTGGCTTAAATTCAAGGTCATCATAAAGACAGCTGCTGCAGAAGCATGTGGTGAAATCCGATTTGGGAACAAGAGAAAGAGGACACCTTGGTGAACCGAGGAAGTCAACGAGAAAATTAGAGATAAGAAATGGCAAGGAAACAATACTTAGGAGCTAAAAACACAACAGGATAAATGGAGAAATATATAGAATATGTGACACTCAGAACAGAAGCAAAGAACAAGGTGCTAGCAGCAAAACAGAAGTCCTGGGAAGAATTTGGAGAAAAGCTTGAAAAAGATGCGCAAGAAAACCAGAAATTGTTCTATAAGACCCTAAAGAACATGAGGAAGGAAAAACAATGCCCTCTCAAATTTATAAAGGACAAGCAAGGCAAATTGCTTACTGCCCCGAAGGAAGCAATGGAAAGATGGAAAGAATATTTCTCAGAACTCCTGGATGGTGAGTATGGTGAAGCATCAGAAATGATAACTACTAGCACAGAAGAGAAAACAAATGATGGTGAAGATGACATAAAGATGGAAGAACTGAAGGTAGCATTGGAGAAAATCAAGATGGGCAAACCAGCAGGGCATGATGGTATAACAACAGAAATGGTTAAGTGCATGGGAGCATCAGGCGACCTATTACTCTTAAGGGTCCTACAGGCAGTGTGGTGCAACAAGATCATACCAAAGGATTGGGATATTGCCATCATAACACCAATTTTCAAAAAAAGGTGACAATCGACAATGTGGAAACCATAGAGGCATATCCCTTCTCAGTGTCCCTGGTAAAATCTACTCTAGAATCATAGAGCAGACTCCGACGCCTAGCTGAACCACACTTTGATGGGGTCCAGTGCGGATTCCGAGCAAACCGAAGTACTCAAGACCTAATGTTCACACTCAGACAGCTGAGTGAAAAGGCCCTTGAGTATAGAAGTGAGATCCATCTTTGTTTCATAGATCTGGAAAAGGCGTTTGACAGGGTCCCCTGGAGCAAACTTTGGGACTGTTTGGCAAGGAAGAACATTCCAGCACCTCTGATTCATGCTATACAGAGCTTCTACAAGTCTTGCAGAAATTATGTGAGGACATGTCACGAAGTGGATTGAAGTTTAGATCTTATCCGAGTATATAGACAAGACGCTAGTATGAGAAAGTCTGAGAAGATAGATTTAGATGAGAATACAGTAAATGTGGAAGGATGAGACTTATAGCTTTGAGGGTGAGAACCGAGATTGACTCTCCCTCGCCACTCGCGACTTAGTTAAGAGTTATGGACTCACCACCTCTGACTACCATTAAAGGAGATAAGGTTTCACTAAAGTTTCACAGCCACAACTATACAGAAAAGCATATACGTACAGTATAGTTATAGAGAAACTGATCCAATGTACATTTTATAATTTATTGAACAACAACACCAATAACACATCAAAATAAAATAACTTGCGAGGTCGCAAAAACCTGAAACAGAACAAATTTAAAATGGCAGACACTATAAACACACTCTTATACCCTCTCTTTCAACCTGCATGGAAGAAAATTAAGGATTAAACAAAATCTACTTGGTGGGGTCTCTAACTAAGTGCCGCCTTCCTTAACTATTCAATTATTTATAATTCTAAAGCACTGTCCTGCTGCAGACGTTTAACTAAATGTCTACACAAGTATGAAGTGCACTATCTGATGTCCTACACAGCTAACCACTGTACCACAAGCACTGATCCCCTAACGGACCTTTTCAGTGCTAACTCAGAGGCTGTCCTTACAAAACTTTCTATCTAACTCTCTATCTTCTCTCTCTCCTCTGCTTCTGCTCAGTGTCTACTCGGACACTACCGTATTCTGCTGAGTCGCGTCTCCGTTACGCCCCTCCTCTCGTTAGCATTCGGAAACGAATGATTTCCCTTTCTCCTTTCCAGACTACTGCTGCTGGTGACTTTGGTATTAAGAACGAGGTACTTGACTCGAAGGTAGATGCTTCACTGCTGATGAAATCTCTTTCAACTGCCCGTTAACCTCTTCGGGTTCAGGACAATCGGCTTTATTATGGCCCCAAAAAACAACAAACACCAGGCCATGCGCCATTTTCGGTGTGCTATAACGAGCTAAGAGCTCCGAATTTTAAGAAAATCTGTTCCCGCAAGAAGAATGTGCTTCACTGCATGAGAACGTCTCTTTTCTTTCACCTCTGGCGATGTCTCGAGCCTTATGCTCCCGAGAAGATAAATTAATGTGATAAGTTGTAGGGCAGGTTACAACCCTCCCTTTGTGCCGTGAAGAATGCTATAAAACGAAAAAAATAACAACAACTATACAACACGTCAAAATATTCTCAACCCTAACACATAAATAGTGTCTGTGGCCTAATGGATATGAACGCCGTTTCATAATCTAGATATACTAGGTTTGAAACGTGCTTTAGGCCATTTGGTAGCAGATCGCTTTGTGTGGATTTTTAACAAATGATATAAGCGCCGTGCCGTTCAGAAAGTAACGGCAAACTACTGAATGAAAAAAATTGCCTACAAAAATCCCAAACAGCCTATAAAAGCTAGGGTTGATTGCCACGTCCTGTAAAGGATAAGCAACTAACAACACATAAACACCCTAAATTAATACATCTCCCGTCTTTCCCCTAAATTAATAACTCTCCCCTACACAAATCTACACACAAGCGATAAACAAATATTCCTACCCAAGGGTCGAACTAATTTACAATCTCCTTCCCGCCCCAACTTACTATCTGACTGTTAGGAAAACCCGTAGACACAGGCAGACCTAAATCTCTTGTGCTAAGCTTGCCTCAGCGTCAAAACAATTTCATTCACCGCAAGCTAAAAGAAAATCCCAGGTATAAGTTCCCAGCCCTACTTTGTTAATGTAACAGTGTGGCCTACTACGTCGCTACAACTGTTAGCCTTATAGTAAAGTATTTATGAATGACTAGTTAGAAATAAATAAAACACTAGTCAAGAATCAATGACATCATCAGTCATGGCACACATGAACCCATGATGTCATCAAACCTTGTGTGGCCTCCATACAAGTCAGACCGGAAAACATTTAGATTAGAGAGAACCTTGAACAATGGTTGGTCATCCTCACTTAGAAACAATAATTTTAGATTAGAGATTTCGTAGTTAGTTAGGTTAAAGATTATTTCAACAGTCAGCTAGGCCCCAAAACCAATCATAAGAAGTTTCCGGTCTTAACTCAAATAAGAAATATTTCATCCGGCAAGCCATAGTACCAGACTAGTATAAAGACTGATGCATCATATTAACCAGTCAGAGCTTGAGACAGTTATCTCAAAGCTAGAGTCAAACCAACATAAGGCGTTCTCTTTTGAGGTGTGGAGCAACATGGCACATCCCCTACTCAGAACACAAAGCCTTTGACTCATACGGTTAGGACAAGTATATAACCGTCAAGAGATCCCCTAAAAACCAGGGACATTAGTGAACCAGCACTAACCCCTGCAACAATTATATTGTGGTTTACTGCACGATTCGTAAGTTTGTCTTAGTTTTAATCAAAGTCTCGTTCGAATTTTAATTTATCTAGGATTTCCACATTGTATAGACATGCCAAGAAACGACTACTGAAGAGCCGTAAACCTTTTGCCATCGAGGCTGAAGCTTGCAGTTTTTCCTTTCCTCCCCACCAGAAATAAGCTTGGAGCTGCCACTTTTTACATGGAAACCAAAATGAAATAAAGGATATATTGTATAACTACTGAGACGTATCAAATATACTGCACTATTGAAATTTTCCTTGACTGTTAAAGTTGCTGTTCATAATCAATCCTTCAAGTTCGGTTATATCATCACGAAAGGCCCTTACGAGTATTCCTGATTGTCTGGGTTGTTCCTTTATTCTGGAAGCAACATCTCTGGTGTATAACCAGTCTTCCACCGAAGAATTACAGTAAAGAAAGTCTTGTGATTATTTCCCTTAGCACAAGAGATCTACAGATTTTCCTCTCTTTCCCCGGGCACATTAAGGGCTGCCCCGGGAAGGCTATCAATTAACACAATTATATACACACCATCTAGGAATGATTAAATCCCATCTCAACCTTTTGGCTTCTGATTACAAGAGGTTATCAATTAAACACAAGTAGTAAAATACACAAATTCCTACATCCTCTCAGTAATATTAATTACACCCCTTCCAGCCCTAGTCATCCAACTACATTACCGATTTAATCCACAATTAATTATAAAAAAACAAATACGCTCGCGTATATACACTGTAAATTATCATAATCAATATGCAGGTGACACGGACCTCCTATTATACATTACAGAGCACCTGTTTAACTTAGCACTTATCCTCACACAGTTATTATCTCAAAAACTGTTACACAATCAAAGATGCTACTAGCTTATTTCCAAGAAATCATAGACACTACTTATACTACATTCTATCGTTTAGCATAAGTAAGCGATTGATGGCACTTCTGTTTAATAAAATTAAATTAACTCACATAAGAAAAACTTACTCTATCGTGCTAAGATATATTATAAAACGAAATATCTACGACGCTAATAGTTATAGACATACCCAATTACCGAATATCTCTCGCGTAGCAACCACTGACTCGCTGAGAGACGATAGGCGTTGTTCTCATGGCAGCAAACTTTTTAGGTCAGAGAATGCTAACCGATTTAGATGCTGAATATATAGCAAAAAATTATGATGAAATAAGACGCGATGAGTCATCGCGTGGCGTCTCTCTCGGCCGACTTTTAGACCAATAATATTGCTGCAATTAAATAATATCTATCCTCGGCCAATGATATCGTAAACTAACTCATGACTCATGTTTATTCTGCTCCCGCGCAACTTATTGTGTCACGTGAGATAATGCCTCTGACCGTTTGCGTTACCCAAAATAAATGTGATTGGTTCTGCTTACATAGGTCATGTTACTGCCCCCATCCCTCGTTTAAACTTAGTGGGTGTTTCTAACGTCGGAAAAATTTACCCAACCTAATAATATAACTCCAACGCCTAGTATAATAACAATGAACGCAATTTTTTTTACAGAGAAAAGAATACTGGGGCGAAATTGAAATTAAAAACCCCAGTAACTCCTCATAAATAAACGCAAATACTTACCTAGAGAAGAAGAATGGGGCCCGTTGAAAATAAAATTACAGTACTCCATCACAGGACAGCAAACCATAAGTCAAAAGAGTTCAGGACTACCACTGGTGTAAGACAAGGTGATAACCTGTCACCTTATCTTTTCATACTCCTCGTGGACGACAATGTCATCACGGCATGTAAGGAGAGAACAAGAAAGTATTCAGTGGGGTACTGGAAGATGAGACAGGTCTGTATTTCAGAGCTTGCATTTGGTGATAATGTTGCCCTGACTGCTTAATTAGAGGCACATCTCCAATCCAACCTGCAAGTCTGGAAGGAAGAGCTGGAGAAGAGAGGGATGGTCATAAGCAGCTCTGAAACAAAATCCATGGTGATATCACGAGAAGAAAGAAGACATCAGATTAAGCTGGCAGAACAGGTCCTGGAGCAGGTCGACCACTTTAAATACCTCGGAGCTATTATAGACCGAAAGGGAGGCATCAAAGAAGAGTTGGCCACTCGAAAAGCAGCAGCTGGGAGACTTTTTTCAGGCCATAAATCGAGGATTCCTCAGCAAGAGAGAGGTTGGTAAGAAAACGAAGATGGCTGTATACCGCTCCACCTATGTCCCAGTCTTGACATATGGATGCGAGTCATGGGCAACGACTACAACCCATAAAAGCCAGATCAAAACCTCAGAAATGAGGTATCTGTGGAAGGTAGTTAAAGTAACAAGAAGAGAATGGTCCACAACCAGACGATACGTCAAGGCCTAAAATCCCACCCCCTGCAGACCCAAGTAGAACAGTCCCAACTAAGATGGTTTGACCATGTCTGCAGAATGGGAGAACATAGACTACCACGACAAGCATGGGAAACAAAGAGCCAGGGATCCAGACCCCCATGACGACCCAGAGTCCGCTGGGAGGACAACATTAGACAATCTTTGAAGGACCGAGGACTAGAATGGAACCAGGCCAGGAGGAACATAGCCGATAGGATAGTCTGGCGCTCTCTCTTCCAAACCTCTACACCTCACGGTAGAAGGGGAACGACTAAGTAAGTAAGTATGCCATGGATGGAGCAGGCTGAGACAATTATTAGACAGGTTACCACAGTTGAAAATATATTCAAGTGAGAAGAATGGAGTAAGACGAATTACCAGTAAGTAATCATCAGCCTAGACAGACAGTACAGAACTTGGGCCCATAGGAGGGAAGAACTGCAAATGTGTCACGTCATAAAAGATCATGCTAGGGATGATGATTGCCTTGTATACAATGATTTTTTTTAAGGTGTTTACTACTTTTCTTTGTTGCACGCCCCTTTCAACCATCTACCATATAAATCGAGCTATTGATTATGTCAGGACGTGTTTACTTTATTGTAATATTTTATTGTTTGTATTTATTTTATACTCTATGGTGTACTATTTCTCTCGTAGGTATTTAAATAGTTCATATTGTTTTATTGTTCAGAAAAATGGTAATGTCTATACTGGTATGCATTTAATGTTGATTGGAGGTTTATTTATAATCAATCCGTATTTGAATTGGTTTGGGGGGGGGGGGGTGGGGGGGAGGGGGAATCTACCTATGTAGACTACAGGCTAGCATATTTATTTATTTTATATGTTAGTTTTAGTTTTTGTAATATAGTATTGCATTACCTTTTTGTAGACTGATGGATCTGTAATCCATGGCGAGAAATTAGGGTGGAGCTTCTCTGCTACAGTGAAGGGCAGAATCGTCACTGAACATAGCGGGGCTTGCACAACCTCCAGCATGAGAATGAAGGTGGAGGCAACTACTGTACCCTTAAAATGGATGTCTAAAACTTCAGTAACAAGTGACGTTTATTGTATCAGACCTCTACACCTCACGGTAGAAGGGGAACGACTAAGTAAGTAAGTTATTGTATCAGGCTCACAATCTATGCGTCGGAAGGTCCAACATGGATGGCTCTGGCATGAATGGAAAACCTCCATACCAGCCTCGAATCTTCAGGAACTGGTGTTGATCTACTGTCCTGGTCAATGGAAGGGTACGCGGCATTGAAAGCTGACAAACTAGCTTCAAGAACATCCATAGAAGGTGAATTGGATATGGATAAGGGAGACATAATAAGGACAATTAGTGATCGCCTATTAAAGAATGACAATGCAATCGATGAGTCATCAAGGCTAAGATTGCTGGAATTTGGCATCAAACGTAAGACCAGCAGGGATGGACGTATGAGAGGATGCATCCGGCGTGTATACAACCAGTGCGCAACAGGAACAATTAGAATTCATACCTTTCGAAATTTGCTGAGGGAGACTGAGCACCTATGAGTTTGCCCGGAGTGCAAAGACGTCGATTCTGATCAACAGTAACAATAACAACGAAACGAAATCTACAATTAAGAAGTAACAATACTGGACATATAAAGAGATATTGCTCAATCCCAAATGGGGAAAATAGTTGGAGGCAAACGAACAATATCGTCACAGAAGTAAGAAGAAAACATGAAGAAATAAAAGCGCAAAAAACTATTGAATACATTACAGGTCGGTCCTTGATCTGAAATCCCCAGTTCAAGAGCAATAGATGGAGATTTAAAAAAAGGATGACATAGAGAACTGGATACAGAATTTAAAATGATAAGGAAGAAATAGAAGGACCTTGAGTTGATGGCAAAGATCAAGAAGAGTCGGCATGAGTGTGTTAAAAGGCCTAAACTCCTAGTAATAAAAAATTAATTAATGGTTATATAAAATATTCATGTAGTTATTCAATTGACGAAAAAAAAGTTACATACCACATTTGTACTGTAATCATGACAGTCATTTTTTCTACTACGGTAACTTTTTCCAGGAACGAATAATGCCGGCTTGGACTCTGATACAGCTGTGTCTCCTTGTCACTCTAATGATCACCTGGACATTAAATATAGGTCATGTTTGTCTGTGAGGCTATTGACAAAAAAATTAATGTAACATATTGTCATTGTAGCGAAAGCTTTTTTTGTTTAGTTTTCAGTAGTAAATCAGAAGTAGTGTTCTGTTTTGAAAATAGTGAAGTCCCAGTGTTGGAGAAGAACACTGTGTTGCAGACTTTCTTTTATGGGCTAATTTCGTATGATATAGTGTTCTTCTTCTGTCTTTCACTGACTATTATATTCTGCTGCAACAGTGGGTTAATGTTGCGTTTCAGACATATTAGTGTGAACGTGTAGTCAATAAACTTCATTTCGTATTTGATATTTCGTTGTGTTCTAGTATTACTTTGAATTCTCATTAGTTTGGCAGAGTTTTTGTTACACATTGACCAACACACGTTAAAGGTTAACGGTCAATGCAACACAACAGTCTGAATTTTAACTTTATAAACTTCTTCACATGATAAAGTCTTGCGTTGACTACTTCACATATATTTTTTAATGCTCCAATATATACAGCATGAGTAACTCAATTAACATATTTTCCACATTGAAAGAAACTGGATAATCAACTCACACTTCGTAGTGTATAATGCACAAGACATTGTGTGATCATTTTAACCGTCATAATGATTGTTCATTATACCATATCCAAATACTTGGCACATTACCATATTTAAGCAGAGTTTTAATGCATCTCTGCTAATTTATTCCATTATTGCTTAGGATCAATGCCTAACATTCACGTCAGACCTTTGTCTGTATAATATTCTCAATTTGGCATCACTAGCCAGGCTACACCAGCCATATCGCTTTCATTAGTGTTATACATTAACTTCGCGTTCGTAATTCTCGAATATCGCGAATATAAATTCTTGCGTTTTATTCTTAACGCTTTACACAATTGTAGCGAAAAGTTTTTCTAGTGTGATGATGATGGTAGAGAAGAAGTAGAATTTCTCTCCAGAAAGTATGAAGTCCCAGTGCCAGAGAAGTACACTGGTAACACAATTGAGTTACGGCTGTGAATATTCTGAGCTGGACAATAGATTTAGGCTTCAGAAGTATACTGCGCCACTTTCGCTATAGTAACCCTATGTGATAATGTAATTAAAAATAGAAAAAATAACTCAAAATGTAACAGTTAAAAATTTACCAAGTCAAATGAGTACAATTTTATAATTTATTATGTACATCTATCTATCCTTGTAATGAGAAATGGGTGTTGGAATATAGTAAAATGTATGATTATTTATATTTACAAATTAACATAAATAATAGTAAAAAGTCTTGGATGTATCTTCCTATGAAATTATAAAGTCTGTCACATTAGTTTCGCTAGGAGCATGACCACAACATATAATGGCTGACAAAGAAAGATTAACACTTTCTACAGATACTTCCCTTTAATGTATAAAGGCACACACTACCGCCACACGGCTAACAAACGTATGAAATACATATATCAATGCCAGAGAAAACTTGCCTCAATAAATTTATTTACTAGCCTCATACAAACACAATATGATGGCCCTTTGCAAGCAATGCACTGATTACCGCTCAACATCGCGGCCGAAATCTATAACAGTGCAAATACCCAAAACATAGAACACCTATATTCTGCGGTATCTAGGAAATGCCACTAGATAATACACAAAAATCTAGAATTACACAATATGATGCACGTCAGCCGCAATAAGGCATAACTTAAAATACACCCCTCATGCCACACTTCTCCGCAAGAATGCTGGCAAGGGAAAACATAGGTACGTCCTCACCCGGGCGCGGCTAGACGACTCATCCCTATCTTGGCACCTAAAAATTAAAAAATTCCCGCTTCCGCTAATCACATGACTTGCGGGTAGTTTTATTCCAATGTTGATAAAACTCAATGTTGCCAGTCTGATATTTCATCACCGCGAAATAGTGCCGTGACATCCACCCTCCTCTTAAGAAAGAAAACGTAGTTTTCTCCCACCGGAGGAGCTTCGCCTGACCCCCCTTCGGAGTATGGACGAACATATGCCATCATAGCATCTCCTCATCTGACTAGAGAATGCCATAGTTCTCCACCACCATTGTCGTTCATGCCTTCTCCACCTATACACAAAACACAACATGAGTATGACGAATGTTATCCAAGGTTCTGGCAGTCGTGAAAAATGACAACGACTGTCCTCCCCTGGACTATCAACACACCATGCCTAGGACATTCAAACATACTCGTATATTAAGCACCCACAACAGTAAAATCATCTCATCGCCGAATAAACGGTCATTTATAACATGGTTTATATACCCTTCAAAAGAAATTAAGGACCAGTAGGTGAAAATGACCCAAAAATAATAAAAATTATAAAAATTACATTTCATAAGCAATTTATCTGACATTGATTTTTCTCGAACGACAAACATTCAACACGTGCTGCATGTGCCACCAGCATACCGTGTGGCTAGTGTTCACCTCAGCAAGCACGCTGTAAAAATGCTGCTGAGACGCCAAAATGTGGGTGTTTTTAATGATGTCTGAGCTTAAAAAAAATACCTGCTATTCCAAAAATGCGTGATGCATGTGAGAAACTATAGTGTTGGTCTTGAGCTGTACTCACAAAATTGTCTTTATAAGCAACACAAGTGCTGCATAATCATTGCACAACAATATGCCTCAACGACGAAAGCTGAGTGTTGTGGATAAAGGAAGAGCCATTGCGTGGTTGCAGGAAGGTTTTACTGTCCGAAATGTGGCTCAGAGGCTTGCATGAAAATAGTGTTGATTGTCACTGATAAGCTTGTCATGTTATATTCTGAAGTGCTGTGTTTTTATTGTTCATTTTCATTTCACTTTGCACCCTTAATAAAAATGGTCCTTAACTTTTTTTAAGGGTATATATATATATATATATACTACTCGTCAAAAGTCAAGGGCCACCCTATTATTTTCAATACACTTTTATATAAGCGCATAGAATGATTAAAAGAAGGAAGTTTTTAGTAAAAATGGGTGCAATATCTTCCTCTGACAGTCCTCTATGCACGTTAAGCATAAAAACAACTCACCGACAACCATGGTGATCACGTGCAATTTGGTTTGCTGACCATAAATTCACAATTTTAATCTGTTTTTCAAACTTTCGGAGAACCAAACAGGTGAAGTAATCGTGCTGATTGACATTCCACGTGCAATGACGACTTTTCATGAACAGATTTCACTCTTAATTTGTTTTACAATCAGCAGACTTAGGGTAGTTTCATCACTTGCAAAAACTATGCCACCGAGAAGAAGTCTTCACACCTTACAAAGAATGAGGGCTATCATCATCATCAGATGCCATCTCCACAACGAAGGTTGGCTGTAATGGATCTCCAACGTCTTCTGTCTCTTGTCTTGATGGTGCACTCTGATAGACTCTTTCCTGTCCATCTCTTGATGTTGTCTTCCCACTTATAGCGCTGTCTTCCCCTTGCACGTTTGCCTTCAACTCTCCCTTCTGTCATGGTCTTCTGCAAGGTGTTATGCCTTTTTATGTGGCCAAAGTATTTTAGCTGTCGAACTTTGACCTCCCTCATTAGTTCTCTTTTCATACCTAGATTTTCTAGGACCTCCTTATTTGTTTTCATCTCTTTCCATGAGATACGCCCCATTCTTCTATATATCCACATTTCAAGAGCCTCAATTCTTTCTTCCAACTGCTTATTCATCGTCCATGTTTCTGCACCATACAGAAATGCAGAATATATATAACACTTTATGATTCTCAGTTTTAATTTGTGAGATAACTGTTTGGATGTCAGTATATGTTTCATGTTGTTGAATGTAGCTTTGGCCATTCCTATTCTCTTCTTGATTTCTGTTTCACATCTGCCATCTTCTGTTATTATATGACCGAGATATACGTAGCTCTTGACTTGTTCCAGGATTTCCCCATTTACGCTTATCTTTAATGTGGGTTTATCGTCTGTTTTGCTAATTATCATAGTTTTTGTTTTCTCAATATTAATGTCGAGTCCATATTCATGACTTATACTGTTCACTTGCCTCACTAGTTCCTGTAACTCCTGTTCGCTTTCAGCTAACAACACGGTATCATCTGCATATCTAAGGTTGTTTATTGACCTTCCACTGATGTCCAGTCCTGGTATTTCCTGTATCTGTTTGAAAATTTTTTCGGTGTATAAATTAAATAGGCAGGGGGACAGCACACAACCTTGTCTGACACCTCTTTTTATGTCTATGTATGGTGAATAATTCCTTCCAGTTCTTACTGTGGCAGTTTGCTCCCAATAAAGGTTACTGAGTATTCTTATATCTTTTCCATCAATACCTATGTCTTCGAGGCATTCAATTATTTTCTCATGATGGACTCTGTCAAAAGCCTTCTTATAGTCAATGAAGCACATATACATACTTTTTTGGACCTCTGTATATTTTTCTGCTAATATTCTTAGGCAAAATATTGCCTCTCTTGTTCCACTGTTCCGTCTAAAGCCAAACTGTTCTTCCTGGATTTAGCTGTCTACTTTACTTTTTATTCTTTCCTGTATGATTTTGAGTAGTATCTTAATTGCATGACTCATCAGGCTGATTGTTCTGAAGTCTGAACATTCTGTTGCATTTGGTTTTTTGGGCAATGTTATAAAAACTGATGTCTTCATGTCGTGTGGTATATATCCTGTATTGTATACATCGTTGCATATTTCTGTGATTGTATCTATACCAAAGCTCTCCAGAGCTTCTATCATTTCAATTTTTATGTTATCCATGCCTGCTGATTTTCCTTTTTGTATCATATGAATGGCATTCTCTACTTCTGATCTGAGAATGTTTGGGCCTTCATTAGAATCTGGTGATGGTTTTTTACCTCTGTTGTCCTCGAATAATTCTTTTACGTATTCTGCCCATCTGTTTGATATGTCTTTCTCATCAAGTAATATTACACCATTTTTGTTCTTGATACAGCTTCCTCCTTGTGCAAACCGTTGGACCGATTTGATAATTTCTTTATTTCTTCATGCATATCTCTTGTCATGTGCTTTGCTTCCAAGTCTTCTATTTCCTTGCATTTTGTTTCTATCCACCGTTCTTTTCGCTGCTTCTCTACACATAGTACGTATGTCATTTGTCTATTGTTTTATATTCTGGAGTGTTTTTTGCTTTCTTTCTTTCGGTCATTTTTTAATTCAAGATGACATCTGTCATCCAAATTTGATTTTTCTTAGACTCCTTTTTAGGTAAATTTGCATTTGCTGATTGTATGCTTGTTTTTAAGCATTCCCATTTTGTGGTTGCTTTTTCTTCTGGGTTTTCTCTTCTATACTGCTCCATGCTTTCTGTCAATAACTGTTGATATTTATTTTTGACGTCGATTAAATATTTCTGTTTTATATCTGGTTGTTTCAGCGCTGATATTTCTATCTGGGGTTCCTCCTGTCTTCTGTTTCCTGCTCTTTTCAGCTTTATATTTACTTTGATGACGACTGGATTGTGATCTGAATTTATGTCGGTGCCAGGATATGTCTTTGCACTTGTGACACTGTTCTTAAATCTATGTTTTATCATGATATAGTCGATTTGATTTCGTGTTATATCTCCTGGGCTTTTCCATGTGTATAATTTCCTTGGGTGGTGTTCAAAAAAGGTGTTACATATGACCAGCTGGTTTTCTTCACAGAACTGGATAAGTCCAAGGGATTATAGCGTGGGTTGAAAGTGGCTTATCTGTCCGTGGGGTTGCTAGACGGCTTGCAGTGCCACACTCTACTATCCAAAGAATTTTGGAGTGATTTCAGGCCACAGGAAGTGTGGAGGATCGCCACCGGCCAGGTCGCCCTAGATGCACCAATAGACATGATGACCGGTACCTCTTGTTGTCAGCCGTGCACCATCGAACAGTGACTTGTTCCACTCTAAGATGTCAGCTAAGACAAACTAAACGTTAATGTCAGTCAAAGCACCATTCGCAGACGTTTACATGAATTTGGACTGGCTGCTCGACGTCCTGCAGTCAGAATCCCTCTTACTCCTGCTCATCGCAGAGTCCGCGTTGCTTGGTGTCGCGAGCACATCCGATGGACAAGGCAACAATGGAGTCAAGTTCTCTTCACTGATGAATCTCGCTTCATTGTGTCATTCAATGATGGCAGGATTCGAGTTTGGAGACGACCAGGAGAGCGATTTACTGATGACACACTTCGAGAGGTGGATCGTTATGGTAGGGGTTCTGTCATTGTCTGGGGAGGCTTCTACAGACACGGCGGGACCCCACTCTACATCATCCAAGGTAACTTGACCGGCCCAAGATACCAGAACGAAATCTTGAGACCAATTGTTCAGCCTGCTCTGGAGGCCATAGGGGTAATGCCATCCTCCAAGATGATAGCGCTTGACCCCATCGAGCTCGTGTGGGGAATGAGTTTATTCAGCAACATGGGATCATCAGGATGGCGTGGCCAGCTCATTCACCTGACCTTTCTCCGATTGAGCACCTCTGGGATGTCCTTGGTCGAAGATTGTCAACAAATCACCCCCTGCCAATGGATGTTGCACAGCTGACTGCATTTCTGCTTCAGGAATGGCAAGCTGTTCCTCACGATACTCTTCGGACCCTTGTGGACTCGATGCGTCTACGCTGTCTTGAAATCCCTTGCTGCAAACGGTGGTCATATACCCGATTTTTTGAAATGTCTGTTTTGTCCAAATATCTATTGTGTGACTTTTGAAAGGTGGGTGACACACTTCACAGCTTCATTGCGTTTGAATGGTGTGTTTCCATTTCTTTACGTAACATGGTCAATTTGGTATTCAATATATGCCGTTTTGACTGATACCAATTACGTTTATATCAGATTTGTTTTATGGTTTCAACCAAGGTTTTTCTATGTGGCCCTTGACTTTTGACGAGTAGTATATATATATATATATATATATATATATATATATATATATATATATATACTACTCGTCAAAAGTCAAGGGCCACTTAGAAAAACCTTGGTGCAATAAAGGCAATGTCCTGTAGAGTTGGATGTAATATATATATATATATATATATATATATATATATATATAATATATATTATATATATATATATATATATATATATATATATATATTACATCCAACTCTACAGGACATTGCCTTTATTGCACAATGATAAATAAATTACTAAAAATTCACAATCGAGCAGCATAGACATAACCTTGAAAGTTTCCAAAAAACATCTCTAATACTATCGCATGTACGCACCTCCTCAGTTATCCTCACCATCTTCTAAAGTTACTCGAAACACTTATATTTATCAGAGTAGTACTAGTAGCGTGGGTCAGACTCCCACTGTTCGGTTCGCTTTAACCGAAACGTACTAATTGCATGCGAAACCAATACCTATCCCTAGCTTATTGCTGGAATATCAGCAGGTGGTTATGAAGCAACGACATGTGCTTCCCTCTGACTGCATCACGCGCACCCGACCTATTCGCGAAAGTCACTCGTGCAACTTTAGTATTGTCCCGCAATGACAATACCTCCACGAACTTCACTGGCGCGACATCATTAAACATTCGTCTGAGTGTGCGCCAAATAGCACTCAGAGGAACATTACGAACCCAAACCATGCGATCGCCAGCTATCGGGCCCTCGTATATGTTTCTACTGCTCCCATTCATGTCACTTGGCACATGCCGCAAACCACGTCTCAGATGTACCTTCTTGTACCTTCTCTGATCGTCCGCCTCGGAACTCTGGTGTTGCTGAGCCTCTGCTCCAGCCACACCTATGGCACTATGCACTCCCCATACATTGCCGACGATCAGATCGGCAACTGGGTCCTCGAGGACAAATGCCTTCACTCTACCCGACAGGAACGGAGTGTCCACATTAATACACGCCTGGGGGTAAGACTCAACTTTGCCCCCAAATGTAGTACACTTTACAGTTTTGCCTGTAATGCAGGACTCGTCGATACACGTCTGACGCACCCCAATTGTGGTACACTCAGTGTCCCTCAATACGGAGACTGTTTTCTTCTCCACTATGCCCTTGTGGAGAGCTACCTTGCCAGTCTCATGGACCGCCGACAGACATGGTGCCGCATGCCCGCCGTGTAGCACTATCTTCTCGTTCGCATGGAACAGAGGATGACACCCCACACAGTCCTCGCTGTTGATAGTGTCCAACACAAACGCGGAATTCGCGTGTTCGATTGGGGTAGGACACCTGTCAGCGCAATGATTATTGCCACAACAATTGGTACACAGGCGCTCCCTCTTCGACTCACCGCGTGGACTCTTACTGGGGCTTTTAGCTGGTGACGACCGCGCATCGGAGTCGGAAGATCGACTCTCTGAGGAACCACTCCTATGTTTGGGATGTTTTGTTTTATACCAAAACCGATCCTCGTCCCACGACTCCTCGGAGCGTACCTGCTTTTGCGTTTGGCACTCTCCTCTGTCGCTATCTCTTTTAAATTGTCGGTTATGCCCACTCGGCCGACCATTCCGATGGGATCGGAAGTTACTATAATTACCTCTGCGTGGTTGATAGGGACTGGAGGACCTATCGTGCCTCTGCTCTTGGCACCTGTCTGCCTCGCCTGCCTGATCTTTTTATGGTTGGCGTTGTACTTTGCCGACACCAGCAACTAAGTCGTCTGACAGACCCGACTTCTGGATGGGTTTGCCCGGAGGGGCCAGGACATAATGGTGCCCCAATTGGGCCATTGAGTCAATGTCTTTTGGCTGGCGCTCTTGGAAAAACGCCACCAACTCAGTTGAACATGAGGATAGCACGTTGTCCCGTAGCATCAAACCTAGCAAGCCTTCCTAATCCCCTCCATCTCAATCCATCGATTGAGCAGAAGTTTGATCTTGGAGCTAAAGTCCTCAAAGTCTTGGTCTGCACTTGGCATCGCGTTTCTAAAACGCGTCCGGTACCCGTCAGCCGTCAGACGGAACTTCCGGAGCAATATTTCCTTTACTTTATTACTTTGTCGTAATCGGCCCTTTCTTCTAGCGGGAGGCTATAGAAAGTCTCCATCGCAGGCCACACTAGCAGAGTGGATAACAGAGATGGTCACTGATCTCCGTCGGCCTTCCAGGCCACGCATTCGGCCTCGAACCTCTAGAGGAAAACATCTAAACTGTCGATTTTATCATTAAAATTAGGCAGCCGCAGCCTAAAGGGACGATGAGCCCCCCCCCGGGAGTCGAGTTCTGACCACTCGCACCGCTTCTATTCTTTTTAATTGTATTTCCTTATCAGCTTCTACCGCCAGTCTTTTTTCCCCCGAAGCTAATCTCATTCTCTCCTACTCTACTTCTAACTCTAACTCTCTCTATTTCAAATCGTTAGCTTCTTTCGTCTTCTTTTCTTGAAACTCTCAATCTTCTTTTATCTTCTTTTCTTGTAATTCGAACTCTCTTCTTTTGAGCTCCAATTTTTCAGCACGAGCATCTCTTAAAGCATTCTGGTTTCTTTTTGATTGGGAATTCTGCTTGGCATAATCATTTAGTTCTTTACCAGTGTACCCACATTGGGTGCCTATCCGAAGGAAACTCTCTAAGTCCATGATGTATACTCACAATTTTAAATACTATCTATGAATCTGTTTCTTTTGCTATTGATTCTCACAATGCAGCTACTCAATAACCTGTACCACAGATCACCTCACTTATCAACTGATACCTCTCTGCTACCAAGGTATGATGTAATGATATGTAAATAGCAATGCAACTGCTGAAAATACAACCATAAGTATGTCAGTATAAACCATCTCACCTCTCAATGTATACACATAATCCACTTTACCTCTTATTGTATAAATATAATCTTACTTTGTCACTTGGCTACTGTCTCCTTACTTAGCTTCTATAGTCGACAGTTGTATTTCACCAGCTGATCACACTTCTTGCTGCTATGACACCACTGTACCAAATTTGGCAATAAATCAGCTTTTACCCCATAGTCTGTTACTGGCACCCACCCCGGTGCTGTACTCTGACAATATATCCCTAACTATTTTACTACCTAATTCAAATGTTTACACTGGCAAAATGTTAAACACTACTTCAGATGAAAAGACACACACCCTACCAAACACTACACTAAATCCTAGTCACGAGGAGTAAGATGACATGACAAGATCAGAGCAGGACTAGGACTGATATATACAACACTGTGAATGACAACGAACGAAAACAAGGGATACCTGTAAAACGTATTTACAAGGTAGCAGAAGGAACGAGAGATCACACCACTTAAACACAACATAAGAATTACTGAATGTACAAGACCCTGTAACTACAAACCACACCGGTACACCTAACAACAACCGGGCTTGGAATGTTAAGTAGGGCAGTCGCAGAAACACTTCTGCCTTACTCCACCACTAAACATACGCAGCCACACCCTAGAAAGAAGTCAGTTTAATCCAATCTTTTCCCACAAGTGAGAAAAGGAAGCATTAAACTCGCCACCCGTCCACCCTTGAACACACAAATATAATATACAACACAGTAGACTAAACAACAACTATACTTAACAATGAAGTGCTGAGAGCTATCACTTTCTCTAACCACCACCTTAATCACACAAATCACAACAAACTAATTAACATATAAACAAAATATTACTATAACATATCCAAGATTTATTATATATATAATAGTTGAGACCCCAAGAAATAGGAACTTATAGTGAAAGATCCCACCTACTAACTAACCCCATATAAAGATACAGACTACGTTTCTACCAAGAAAGCAAGGAAAAAAAAACACAAAACAAAAGGAAAGGAAAACAACAACAAACCAATACGCGACCTCAAGAAACAGACGTCGAAATAGAAGAAAGCTTGTTGCTAACATAACACGACTCCGACAAAACTGTCACACTACTCTAGAGGACCAGACTGAAAGATAAGGAGTATCAGCTGGATAGACAGAAAAGGAACGTTTGGAGGAAGAAACACAAGATTTAGAGGAAAAACAGGAAAAATATAAATATAACAAATCATACAAAGATTTACAAACAAAAAACTTAACTGATGATCCAGCGAAGCTTGAGCACGAAGCTCCTCAGCACCAATGGTGAAGATGAAGACAAAACTAACAGGTCTCCACACACTTGAAATAAGCAAAATGAAAGTAGTGTTTCACCCGGTGCTACCACAGCACTGTCCACCACAAAATCAGGATCGTAAATCCAATAGTGTTCAGAAAATCAGATTACACAAGTCTATGTGCCAGACAATAACGTTCATGATATTAATGTTCTTTGGCACGGTGATGCGTCTAATGAGTAAAGTTCGATACTTCGTGTCTTCAGAACGACCGGAACTCAGCAGTCTTCCCAATTCAGCACAGGCTTCCTCAGATCAGCAGACCTCGGTAACCGGCATCCCTTCAAGCGGTATTAGGGTCACGACAGAGCATGGGAAGACTTCCACTGGAACCGGGAAATCAATATGGCTTGAAAACGACAGACCTTCGCAGGAACGCAGGAAATAAAGTTCCCCGGGTAGGTCTGGTCAGTACGACCAATGGCACTACTGCTGATTGGCTACAGGCTCACACAGGTCCAAACAAGAGAAGTTCCACATATCCTGACATACCTCTGCCACTATTGACCTTCTTACAATCCACCAATTTCGACAATCTGACTTCCCTCATGACACAATTAGTCACTTGGACCAATCTATACCACACAATAATGACACCTTAATCTTCGCTGCTCCACCTGGATCAATATCACAAGATACAAAGTATACCTTTCAATACCTCAAACTGAAACGACAAAAGCCAGCTGCACCTTTATTCTATTACTTTTGACACATCTTCTAACACTACTTTCCAGCCTAGCATCACAATTACCTTGCAACACAGTGTCGAACACAATAACTGACAAATATTCTCATAGCAGAAAATACCAATTTTCACTGAGACGCTGTGACCTGTTCCCTAACTAGGTTATCTACCGTTAACGAGGTCACCCGACCGTAACAGCTCACTGCACAATAGCTACCCAAAACCCAGCACACTTAGCGTGAACACTGTCGTAAACACCAGGCGTGAACACAAAACCACTATTACTTTAAATCAATCTGTGTGCATACCTTCTAGTCTTTCTAATTAAAGTGAAGGCACTACGGCCTTTTGGCTCACAAAAGCTGGATGCAGCCCTTAGTTGTCCAATATAATATTGTATAATATTGGCCCCACGCCCTATAAATAATCGGATCAGAGCCCCCCAGATGTCACAACTAAATATATTGTGGATTTATCATAACACAATATTAATGCTTATAGGTTCGCTCGCTAGGAGCATGACCACAACATATAATGGCTGACAAAGAAAGATTAACACTTTCTACAGATACTTCCATTAAATGCACACCCTACCACCACACACGGCTAACAAACATATGAAATACATATATCAATGCCAGAGAAAACTTGCCTCAATAAATTTATTTACTAGCCTCATACAACACAATATGATGGCCCTGTGCAAGCAATGCACTGATTACCGCTCACCACAGCGGCCGAAATCTATGACAATGCAAATACCAAAAACATAGAACACATATAATCTGCGGTATCTAGGAAATTCCACTAGATAATACACAAACATCTAGAATTACACAACATGATCCACTTAATCCGCAATAAGGCAAAACTTAGAATACACCTCTCATGGCACACTTCTCAGCAAGAATGCTGGCAAGGGAAAACATAGGTACGTCCTCACCCAGACGCGGGTAGACGACTCATCCCTATCTTGGCGCCTCAAAATTCCCGCTTCCGCTAATCACATGGCTTGCGGGTAGTTATCCCAATGTTGCCAAAACTCAATGTTGCCAGTCTGATATTTCATCACCGCGAAATAGCGCCGTGACAGATGCCAAGTCACTTACGTACTTGCTGATATGTCGTAAGCTTCCAGGCAAGAACTAGCCATGATATATTTGGCTAACCAATTAATTGTTATGCTTCCTGACAATGCCAGTGGAGGTTATCTCTGGTTAGCGTCATTGGCTTCCTGTATACCCTTTTTATTATGTCTGGTACAATCAAATCGTAAACAAAATCTGAAACAAAATGAAATTAGTCACACATATATATATCTTTAATAAACTTACATACCCTCTAGGATTAAAAAGCGCACGGTGAGGCTGTATGTGATGAAGTATATCTGCCCTGCATGCAGCGTGAAAAAAACTTTTCTTGCAGATACTGTCTTCCAGTCTCTCACTCTGGCGTCTGGATTTTGTGTGTGATTTTAAACAGGCCACTCTGTCCTTATATTTGGGCGAATCTTCCGTACGAGAAAGCACCGTCTGAAGTCCGCTTAGATTTTCGTTTAATCTCTTGATTTGAAGCGATCTTTGCTTTTTCTGTACTTGTTTTCTCTTCTTTTCACTACACACTTATATCTTTCCTTCCTTCCTAGGTATCCTTTCATTTTCCCAATAGGAAGCGTTCCTTCTATCCATGTTTTATCGAAATCCGTTTGGGTATGAATTTATAATAAATTTTCAAAGATCATGAGCTAACTTTTAGCATATGTGATGGCGATGAAAAATATTACTTATTTTTAAAACTACTTACATTTGAATAATATCCTTTTGGATATGACACATATTCTATCTCCGTATATGAATTATTACATTTTTAATATCTTTCAACCAGGCTTGCTCTTGAAGCTTTAGATTTTCTTTCCTGCCAATGCACATTTTTAAGGTCCGCCATGTTTCATATATTCGCTCCTTCCTACACTTTAGGGTAGAAGAAATGCAATATTTCAGTCCACTGTCACTTCAAAGCAAGACCCACCGCGTTGTCTCTGCACTCCTATCGCTGTGTGTGTCGCTTTACGCGTTTTTTCCCACACACAAAGCAAGTGGTACCAAATCTTGCTACAGAACCCTCTTCTTTAAAACAGCGCTTGCATGGTTAACTTTTTGGTAACACATGCTGCAGTTTCTCCTTGCTTTTCTGTCTCTCTCTATCTCCTTCGATCGGATGACGACTTAAAAAATCGGGTCCAAGATTGTCCCGTCCTGGAATGTATCTCACATTAAACGAATATGGAGATAAAAGTAAACTCCACCTTAAAAGTCGGGAATTAAATTTTTTAGACACCGCTAAAAACATCAAAGGCTGGTGGTCACGTTCAACAATGAAGTGTTTCCCGTAAAAAAAAGGGGCGAATTTGTTAATCGACCAGACCAAAGCGAGGCATTCACGTTCGACTGTAGAGTAATTTTTTTCAACTGTATTTAACTTTCTACTTGCAAAAGCTACTGGTAGTAACATATTTGATGGTGTGTCTGACCGCTGTAGCAATATTGCTCCGATGCCTAAATTGCTAGCATCCGTTCTTAGTACGAATTCTTGTGTGAGATCGGGAAGGGCAAGGATAAGTTCATTTGTTAGCTTATTTTTCTGTATAAGCCTTTTCACACTCTGCGGTCCATTGTATTTTATCCGGCTGGCCTTTCTTGGTTAAGTCTGTTAATGGCGCGCACAATGAGTTAAAATGGGGTATATATTTCTGATAGAACCCGCACAGTGACACAACGGATTTTACATCTTTCTTAGTTTGTGGTTTTAGTGCTTTTCTCATTTTCTCTACATTTTTTGGGTCAGGAGACATTTGCCCTGTAGAGATAGTGTGACCTAAAAATTCTAATTTCTCACATCCAATATGACACTCAGTTGGACGTGCTGTCAATCCCGTTTCTCTCAGTCTATCTAACAACATGGAGAGCGCTACTATGTGTTCCTCGAATGTAGTGGTAGCAATCAGAATATCATCCATGAAGTTGGTGATATGAGGATTTTGTAATGGTTCCAATAATTTCCTCATCATTCTGGAGAAGATACTTGGAGCATTTTTTAAACCAAATGGGAGTTCATTAAACTCGTAATGTCCATCCGGTGTAGTAAAGGCTAACAGTTTCCTAACTTCTGGTTTCACTGGTATTTGGTAGTATCCCTTGCTTAGATCTACTTTTGAAAAATACCGAGCCTTACTCAATGTAGCAAACAACTGATTGGTGTCAAGTAATGGGTCTACCTGAGATTCAGGGATATGATTTAGTTTCCTGTAGTCAATGCATAACTTGTGTTGACCACTAGGCTTCCTTAATAGCACCACACTTGAGTTGTAAAGAGATTCAGACTTTGAAATAATTTTCTCTTTTAAGAGATAGTCAATCTTATCCTTGAGTGCCTGTGCTTGCTATTGTTCATTCCATGTCCGCAACAATGCTTCCAGTGGACCGTGTATGGGGACGGCCAAACAACAACGTTGCCGGACCCACACCTATTTCTATTGTAAGGGGCAGTATACCGAAGTGGGGTATGTATCCATCAATTGTTTGGTACAGCCCTGGTTCCTACCTCCTATGGTTCTGGTTCGTTTCTGTAGCTCTTTTAATATTGGTTGCTGACTAACCCAATTTTCCAGATGATCCAGGCCATGGCGATCCGAACAGTATGTAATCGGGGTGGGATGTCTTTCGTCCCCTCTCTGTACAACACGGAGAGGTGCCATGGTTACTGGTGTAACAGTAGACTTGTTGTGATTGTGTTTTCTCTTTATCACTACATCTACCTGTTGTCTTCTCTTGTGTGTTTTCTTGGTGGGCCTACGTCCACAACAATGCTTCCCTAGGTCCTGTAACTGGTATACACTTCTGATTGAGGTTACCTGGTTACATTCTGAACAGGATTTCATATACCAACATATGTGTAGAGCCCTTTTCGTAGGCCTTTACAGTCATTTACAGATGAGGGTAGTCTCATATTTTTTAATATGTGGTCCAACTTTACGCACCAACTTATGTGGGTGTTAGTGTTAGTAAATGTCATCTGTCACGCACGCATATGCACAATTTAGTGTATGGGAATTCGGGCTCGCTTGTATCCAAACAAGCCAGATGACGTAGAAGCGTGAATGAAGCAAGCCGCATCTCATATCCAGACATGGAGTCTGTTGATTTCTTTATTGTGTACCCATCATTTGGGGCTAGTGTATTTCTGGGACATGACTTCTGAATAGAAGCCATTGTCGGCTTACTCCCTACGTAAGTCAGAACCAGGCGTTGTTATAATTGAATATATTTTTATGATTTTTAGTGACTGTATCCGGCGTTGGCATCTAGCTAGTCCCTTCTCGTTAAGGGGTTAAAATGGATCAACCCGATGCTGCACTGAAGCCATCCTAATGTTTTAAAGGATTTTTAATGCTCCGTCAGTTCGGCTAATTGATATGAATTAGTGGAGCGCCGTCATACGTGACACGGCGATCAAGAGAGAGATGAATCAAGTATTGTAATTAACTTTATGTTGTCTTCTCAGACAGAATGTATGCAGTGATCTATAATGTTGGAAGGTACCAGAATCAATAGGTACCAGGGCAAATGTTATAGGACAGGGTCCAAATAGACATACGAAGATTTGTTGCACGGATGACCTTAGAAGTTTTGTGCGGCGACGCAAGGTCAAACCGTTAGATCATTGAATGAACCTGGATACTACAAGTAATGTAATTTATAAATATGAGCCATATGTTTTTGAACTGTGAAACCATTGATGCAAGTAATGTTTTTCCTGTCTTTGCTCGTCCATGTATTTCGTACAAATAAAAATGTTGTTGCAAGTCGACATAACGAGTTCGTCCATACCAGTATTGGCACTTGTTGGTGTGCCCGATTGTTATTGAAGTTACAGGAGTTCACCTTCCAGTGGAAAGACATTCGCGTTTTAATTTCAAGCTAGTAGAATCGCCCGTGTTAGATCGTTGACATTTCGACACCAGCGACATCCTCTGGTCAGCGGTGTCCACCCAAGAAAAACGACTCTAACAGAAATGGTGGAACCAGTGTGTTTTGGAAACTACGATTTTCAAGCAGGGAACGTTCTAACAATCAAATAATTCGATTGAAGAGAAATACCTCCATTTTCGAAAGGAAACGTAAGCGTACTCTTCCAATCAAGACGACGGTTGTCTCAAGGTCAAGGACGACGTTGGACATCATCTTTAAGTTGCAACATCGGACACTGTCATAGTGTTACACCTATTGTTTTTACAAGGCTCATGCATACAGTCCCGGATGCGATTGATATCCTTTTTTATCGGTTGAGATAAGTAAAAACGTCGTGTTGTTATTACACCGTTTTACGTTCAGCTGTGCTTTTCTGCATCTTATCTCGTAATATGTCCACTGCTTCTCTATTTATGTTTCATGTTCAATGTTCAATGTTTTAAGCGGGAGGTAGGGTTTGGAGACTCACGAAGGATACATCCCAGTTTCACACCAGGGCCTTCGTGACTGTTCTTTAGGAATTATTTTGTAGACTTCCTTCAGTGGAAAGTTCCTACGCGTAAGTGTAGAAGGATTCTAGGTCCACTGTGTCTGGTAGTCTGTGACACCTGACTGTTTAGCTGTTCCGTCAAGTTTTAATTGTGGTTTTTGTAGTCATTTTTATTCGTACCTTGGTTTTATGATGTATCTTGTTTGTATTACGCGTCCATTCTCGCCTGACTATCGTTGAGTTTTTTTACAAAACCTATGTTTATACACTGTGTTGTTCATTGTCTTGTTTATTATCTTATCGCAGTTATCATCGTAATTCTTTACGACATCCTATTTTAGTTTCACATTTTAATTTGGTTGATTTCTGCGATCGTGTTCTTCGTCTTTGATTATCTCGTCTTGTCAGTATTGTTGCTACTGTCTGTCACGTTGTTGCTTTCATAACATTTCATTGCATAAATTACTTTATTAATTATTAATATATTTGACTATTATATGATAATAATTTACCGTTCTAGGACAGGAACGAAGACCACTTGGTATAGTAACACTTTTAAGTAGAATTATTTCAGAATAATATTGAATAATGTCTACCTTAGATTATTTTATTAAGCAGTCTAAGGCGCTTAATATACCTCCGGAAGAGATTAGAACATTTGCTATGTCGGAATATAAAGAACCTCAAAGGTTGGAAGCTCAAAGATTAGAGGCTGAAAAGTTACGATTGGAAAATTTGAAATTTGAGGCTGAAGAAAATGAAAAGAAATTTCAGCGTGAAGCTACAGAAAATGAGAAAAAAAATTAGATTAGCCGCTGAATTAGAAGAGAGACCATTTCAGCGTGAGGCAGAACAGAAAAGATTGGAGGCTGAAGAAAAATTTAGATTTGATGCTGCAGAAAAACAAAAGGAGATGGAAGTTAAACAAAAGGAGATGGAAGTTAAACAAAAGGAGATGGAAGTTAAACAAAAGGAAATGGAAGAAAGAAGATTAATAGCTGAACAAAATGCAAAAAGACTTCAGCTTGAGACAGAAGAGAATGAAAAGAAACGTCAGCATGATTTGAAACTTGCGGAATTGGAATTTGATAGAATAAGATTGTCAAATGAATGTAATACACAAAAGACTCAGGAAGGCCAGTCTTCATCTAGACATGAGAATTTTAGAGAGGTTCATCTAAAATTGCCAAAGTTTAATCCACCATCCGACGATGTAATATTCTTTTTGGACAGATTTGAAGCTACATGTAAGTCGTACAACTTGGATAAAACACTATATTGCACCCACTTATCCAGAATACTTACAGGAGAGGCAATGGCCGTTTATCACACTACTAGCGCTGTAGATAAAAATGATTATGATGCTCTCAGGGCCGCCCTTCTAAACAAATTTCAAATGACTGAAGATCAGTATAGGATGAAGTTCAAGTCTATGCTCCCACAATCTAGTAAGAACTTTGATGATTTTCTTTCTCAAATACGTCTTACCTTGGAAAGATGGATCGAACTGTCCAAGGTAGAGAAATCTTATGACGGTATTTTCGACTTATTACTACGCGATAAAGTTTTATCGGCAGTAAGTCCTGCATTTCTTGCGTTTTTACATGAACGTAAGCCTTCTAATATAAAAGAAATGTCAGAACATTGCAAAGATTTCTGCACCGCTCATCCTAACATGGATATCAGCAATGCGCAGATTAAGGATGACTTACCTGTTGCTTTCGCTATGCAACATAACAATTTCCCAAGACATCGTTCGATGAGTAGCGATATAAATTTTCATAGGTGAAGTAATAATAATTTCAACTTTGGTCATTTTCAAAAGGGGAAACAATACCAACAGTCTGCTCCATTTAATATGTCCTGGGGCCAATCTCACGGATCTCGAGATTTTGGTAACGACAATTCTAAATATAATCAAGGGAATAATAATAAACAACATTGGAGATCTAAATCACATCATCCTGAAAATAGACATAGATTTATGAATAAATCATTTAGCCAACATCACAACAGTGATAACTTTCATTGGCGTACTCATCCAAATTTTAATGATAGCAGAAATGGTAATTATAGCAATTTTAATGACAATAGTCAAAATCGATCGCGACGTAGAGATAGATCGTCGAGCAGGCCACGACAACATTCCAATGTTGCTTCACTTGAAGCACAAACTAACAAAGATAAGGACAATAATGTTAATCAACATTATGCTATGTCTTGTATCGATCTCGAGCAGGTAAAAACATGTCAAGAATGCTCAACGTTATTCCAGCCCAAGGCGATCACGACGCTGCGATGCGGGCACATTTTACCAAGTCTACCAGCAGTTTGTACAGCTACTTCTGCATCAGTTCACCATGGAAAGGGGTGTTTAAAATTTAATAGAGGATACGTCAACTCTATTCCTTGCTCTATTTTGTTTGATTCAGGTTGCAGTACCGTAGGAGTGCGGAACTCTCTGATCGACCCTTCCTTTGCCACTGGCAACGTGGTCAAGTGCGTCACATTTGGGGGCACTGTGGAAACCTTTCCTACAGCCATCATTAATTTACATACACCTTTCTTTTCAGGGAAGATCCATGCCTGCCTTCTGCAGAATCCAGTTAGCGATGTGATAATTGGTTGTATACACGGTATAAAAGAGTGTACCCCACAGCAGATTGATGAATGGGAAAAGCGACATATTCATGCTGCAAATGCAGTGGTTACCAGAGCGCAAGCTACTGAGTTGTCGCGTGAATCAATTTCTGAACCTACGGTTCATACTAGTAATGATGATGATTCTCCTATTTCAAGGGAGCTGTTTGCTAATTTACAAAAGAATGATAATTCTTTACAGAGATTTTTTCAATTGGTGACTAAGAGAAATAATAACAACGTAATTGCAAATTCTAGACACCAATTTGCTCTTAAAAAGGGTATTTTAGTTAGATTGATAGGGGAAACAGATTCATCTTTACGTTCACAGATTCTGGTCCCGTCTTCTATGAGAGCTAGGATATTACGACATGCTCATGACTCTCAATGTGCACTATTTGAATTCTTTATCATTTTCCTAACCGAAAAGAGAAACGGTATAGGATGAATAAATTATATATGTATATATATATATATATATATATATATATATATATATATATATATATATATATATATATATATATATATAGATATATATACTGAAGCACATTAAAAACGCACCACTATTATATATACTGATGCCGAGAAGCTGGAACCAAAAAGTGTGGGAATGGATTTTCCCCGTGTTTGTCATGAGGTAGAGAGCGAATGGCTGCTGGAATGGAAAGTGCATGAATCAACCCACGGGTTTGTGTACAGACTACATGAAAACAATGAAAGTTACACGTGCAACACGATTCCCAACAGCTATGACTTTGAAAATGTGTGCTCGTTGTGGCAGTATACTCGGTATAAAAAGGCCGTTGATACAAAACACCCAGTACATGTGCTTGAAATGCCACGACTATCTGAAAACGACCGCCAACGAGCCATTGGTATGTTGGAGACCGGAATGAGCTCGCGGGCCATTGCCAGAAGGATGAATTGCCACCACAGCACTATTGTACGTCTCAATGAACGTTACGGAACCACTGGCAGTGCCCGGGATAGACTTCGGAGTGGCCAACCACGAGTTACTACCCCTGCGCAAGATCGTCATATTGTGCTGAATCACCTAAGGAATCGTTCTCTCCCGGCAAGTCAAACAGCAAGAGCAATAGTGGGTAGACGTGGGCAAGTCTCTCGAATGACGGTCATACGACGACTCAGAGATACAGGCATTACTGCAAGACGACCTTATGTTGGGCCAAACTTGACTCACAGACATCGTCAGCGGCAGCGCCTGCAATTGGCAGAGCAACATGTCAGATGGACTAGACTGCAGTGGATTGCTGTCCTATTCACAGACGAGAGCAGATTCAACATATCCTTTGCTGATGGACGTATGTGGATTTGGCGACGGTGTGGAGAGCGCTTTGCAGATTGCTGTGTTCGTCAGCACAACCGATTTGTAGGTGGCAGTATTCACATTTGGGGAGGATTCAGTTTTCACCATCGCTTGGCTCTTCACGTCTTCCGTGGAAATGTCAATGCTGTGACATATCGAGATGAGGTTCTGGATGCATTGGTTGCTCCTGCGTTCACAAATTATCCAGACTTGCAGCTTCTCCGGCAGGATAACGCACGTGCGCACACTGCATGCATTACGCAGCAATATCTACAGCAGCAGAACATTGTGACGATTGATTGGCCTGCCCTATCATCAGACATGTCCCCTATAGAACATCTGTGGGACGAGCTTGGACGCAGAGTCTACAGGCAAGGTTCTCCAGCTAATCTGCAACAGCTCGAAGCTGCTCTTACACGTGAATGGGACTTGACTCCCCGGAATTTCCTTCAGAGACTTGTGCGTTCTATGCGGAGCCGCTGCCAAGCTTGTTTGCAAGCACACGGTGGACATGCCAGATACTGAGGATAGTGTGAATGAATTTTTTTATTGGTTGTATTTTTGGTTTTCTCCCTTGCCTGCACAGAATGCAATGGATTTCGTAACAATCAAATGTACAAATTAATGACCAGCATGGATTCATAGGAAAATGAATAAAGATTCCAAATATGTAAACTTGTATACATTTATATTTATATTTCACACTCTGTTCCTGGATAATACAGGTGGTGCGTTTTTAATGTGCTTCGAGATATATATATATATATATATATATATATATATATATATATATATATATATATATAATATATATATATATATATATATATATATATATATATATATATATATGATTATTATATTTTTATTGACTCTGCTAGGGGATTAATTAATTACTTAAATATGTTATATATATATATATATATATATATATATATATATATATATATATATATATATATATATATATAACAAACAGAACCTTAACTCAATTTAAATAATTAAATAATTAAGCAAGACTGAATATATATATATATATATATATATATATATATATATAATATATATATAATATATATATAATATATATATATATATATATATATATATATATATATATATATATATATATATATTACATATTTAATTAATTAATTAATCCCCTAGCAGAATCAATAAAAATATAATAAACATTAATCAAGGGAGGATCTTGAGAAGTAGCATTTAGACCTTCAGGAACAAACACTATCATCATACTTGAAGGTTTATACAGCTTGACACTTACCTTTGATTGTCGATACATCCTTACTCTTTTCAGAGAAGGGGGAGTTTCTTATAAGACCAGTCTCTTATCTGGCACTTTCGTGGTATCATCTGATACATCTTTTTGTCCAGGATATCTTACATTTTAATACCATCTGAACCTCTCGCGCCATTTGGTGTCTCCTTCCGGGATTTAACTTACTACCCTGGGGATCTGTACTTTAAGACAGTTAGTTGTAAGATTAAAAGTAGGAGTAAAGGAAATATAAATATAAAGAAAAATAAGAGAAAGAAAGTAATAAATAAATATAACTCATTGTAAAATTAGTCAGTACATAACCAAATTTTGGTGACTGGATGAGCTGACAGTAGTTGTATATTAATTAAGTTTCTATATTAATTAGGTTAGTATATTAATTAAGTTTGTAATTTGTATATTGATAAGATTGCAAGAGAAGGGCAGACTTGGCAAAATTTAGATCTGCTACAGTGCAGTCGGGAAAGGAATTTGGATTAAGTGGGGAGGACCTTATTAAATATGTCAACACTGAATGTGACAAGTTTATTGAAAGAGAAGAAAAGAAGTTGGAAACAGAAAGAAGATTACAAATAGAAGCTGACGCAAAAAGATTACAAATAGAATCTGAGGCTAAAAGATTACAAATAGAAGCCGATAGGGACGCTGAAGCTAAAAGATTACAACTAGAAGCTGATAGGGAGGCTAGGCAAATGGAGGCTGAAGAAAAAGAGATTGCAAAGGGAACATGAATTGAAGCTGAAAGAGCTTGAACTTCAAGGACATGTTACAGGAAATGGAAGTAGCCCAACTACCTCTGATACTATTGCAAGTCAATGTGCCTCAAATGGAGCCATGAATTTTCACTTGGATCCATGTGTGGAGAAAGAAGATGATATTATTTAAGTAGATACGAGAGATTAGCTACTAACTATGGCCTAGAGAAAGAGAAGTGGAGCCTTAAGTTATCACAAGGGCTGAGAGGAGCCTCTTAAGAAGTTTTTGCAAAACTTGGCAGAGAAGACCAGGAAGAGTATGACATCTTGAAGCAGGCATTGCTAGTCCGTTATGAAAAGAACTCAGAACTTTATAGGAAGAAATTCAGAACTGCCAAGCTACTTTCTGGAGAAAATTACAACCAATTCTCTGCAAGATTAGAAACCTACTTGGAGAAGTGGACTACTCTTGGAAAATGTCAAGACCTAAAGTAAATGGTCATGATAGAGCACGTAAGAAAGTCTATGCCTCCAGACATGATAAAATTTCTTATGGAACAAGGTGCAGAGATTGGGGGAGATTCTAACAGTTGCTGAGAGATACCAAGCATCTCAGTCAGAAATAGCTGGAGTTAAGAAGAAACAAGAAGATAATAGTAAAACTCCACAAAACCAGGATGAGCATGATAATAGGGACCGACAACACACTTACAGACAAGACTATGACAAACCTAGATTTTATCATAGAAATAGGAACCCTCTGGCACAAGATAAGAAACCCTACAGACAGGGAGATAAGTGGTGCAAAATTTGCAAAATGAGCAACCACAATACAATTGAATGTGGTAGGAAAGTCCCTCCATATCACGCTGCATGTATGATAACAGTGGACAAGGGCAGGAAGGAACCGACATCAAGTCAGATAGATCTCCATCATCCCCCCATTTGAAAAGATGTAACATGTAATGGCAATAAGATTATATGCCTTTATGATTCCGGATTGGAATATGACTCAGTTGTAAGTGCATTCTTGGTGCACCCTGATCAATACACCACAGAAAAAGTGGAGATAAAAGGGGCATTAAAAGGAACAGCAACCATGACACTTCCCATAGCCAGAATACATGTCATAACTCGTTATGTGGAAGGAGTGATCAGTGCAGCAGTGTGTGATGATCCTAGTTACCCGCTGGTGATAGGAAGGAGGTATGTCTTCCTAAGAACCCAATAAAACCTGTGGTCATGGCAACATTCCAGACCAGGTCAAGCCCTAAGGGGTAGGAGTTAATACCACTGAATATTCCCCCCTAGAAAGAAGAAAAGGCCCAAGCAAAAGATAAAACATTAAAACCTTGCTTTGGCAAATTGCCAAACAGCCATAACCCCCCAAAGAAAGGACAATTTTATGTGGATGATGGATTGCTTTACAGGAAAGCTGGAGCAGGACCAAATGGGCTGTTGCGTGCATATTTTGACGCACATATTACAAAAAATCGATATGGCTATTTAATATGGAAAAGATATAGACATTCATTCATTTGTGTATGAAAATGCTGTCTATGGGAAAGCTAGATAATCCATGATTGTTTTACACTTTTGATTATAGGAGTAATCGTTCTTGATATTGATTCGGCGCATGGATATGGCACCCATGTCCGTACTTATTTGTCAGGGCCAGAAAATAGATTAATTTGCTTATTATGTTTATGGCCTGAATTCATATGTATTACATATTATTAGTACAAGTAGAATCAGTCCTATATTGTATATTTTGGATGGGTAGGCAGGACTATATTCTTGTTATGCCGCTCTAGCGGAAGTATGAGTTGTCTTGACAAGTCGTGATGAGTTCCGAGGTACCGTTTACAATGGCGGTTACGCATTTTCCAGGGCTGGTACATTCTTCAGTAAAAATGATTTATGAAGTGGTTTTTCTTCTGTAGGAGATTGTGTCTCTACTAGAGTTTGTGTTAGAGACTCTCCTAATGTACGGTACCATGTATGATTCGGACTCCAGGTAACGCCAGACCCTATTTTTGATGATCTCACGTCGGTTAGACCTAGCTGGAATTTTGTGCTTCGCAACGCTAGGGTCATGTTTGTATCGACGAAGATGACTGGCTTCCATACAGCCGTGATGTCTACGTGAAGTAACTGGATTACTGTAGAACTGTATGGAGAAACTTTAGGAAATCATTCATATGTATTTCAAATTAACTTTGGCTTATATATATACCCTCCTGTGAGCGAGTGAGCGACAACTCAGGAAGGCGGCCATGTTACATTCCTGTCATCGTATTTTTGAATCACTGTCCAAAGAACGGGGCATGTATCTTACTATTCGGACAGTGGCAAGGAGATTTCAATTTTGATAGAAACCCCTTCCATGGTTTCATAATATGATATAAACTGTGAACATAAAGCAACTTTAGTTACTTACCGATCCGCCTTCACTGACGCGCTTAGTCAGATAGGGGATGCGGCCATTATGTATCATGACATTGGAAGCTATTGATGTACTACCCATTATTTATGAATGTGTCATGACATGGGATCTACTATGTATGCCTGCAAATTGATGTGTCAACATACCCATGATTTACTCGTTATGTCCCAGTGTGTGCGTCTAAATAAACTGTGTAAACAAAGATTCCAGCAGTCTGCATTGGTGCCTTGTAGACACAAGTGAATGAGTGTTTAGATTGGTCATAACACGAACAGTACACCATTCGCGTTAATCACACTCTACACTTCTACTCCATATATACACCATCCTGCGTCGGTTGAAGTGACCAAGTTTAGGGCCTGCTCCCCCCCTGGAGCCGTAGAGGGAAACTACTGCTTACAGCTGCCTTTGCCTTCCCTAACTCAGGACTAGGGTGAGTTACCCATTTACAGCTGGGTAGACTGGAGCATGCCTGATCTCAGTAACACCATACACCACAATTTACACAGATGGTTTACAGATGACTTTATACACAGTGGACACCACTTTACAGTGGTGAGCCAGATTCCTGGGTCCAGCCTACGCAGTCTTGTTGTGTTGAGAATCACATTTTACAGTTGCAAGAACATTTGTTTGACCACATCAACACCAGTAGGACAGCTATACAATCAATGTCAGCTTGACCTGTTCTGACAAGTGTAGCAATATCTGGGTCAGCACTTGTTGACATTTGGCACAGTACAATCAGTGTTCTAAACTAGTGATTGTTTATCCTGCTGTAATAGAAGAGCAATGTTGAACATAAAGTGCAAATTTCATCGTTGGATCTTCTAATGTGCTCAAAAAAATTGAACAGTGTAATAGTTAGAAAGCAAATCTATTACTCAATAAAGTGGTAGTCTAATTTGTTAAAACTGAGCATACAGTACAATACATTACAACTGCAACACATTTCATTATATAATGTACACATTGATGATTTATATGTATTTATGTTTATATATTATTTGTTTATATGTGTGATTGTTATGTGTTTGCGGGCCTGGATGGGAGGTGACTAGAACAGGAAATACCAAGTGATATTGGTCTTGTTCTGGCGTTCTTTAGGGAGCAATTTCTTAATTGAAACTTGCATGCAACATAGTTTGCAAATATTTGGTTAGCTGTGACGACTGTGTTCATATTTGTATTTGTAATATTTTTCTGTTCTTTATTTTTGTTTGATTTGTTTGTATAATTGTAGGTCTCATCTTTCCTTTCATTTCAGTTCTTTACACTCTTATGTTTATACACTGTGGCGTTATTTGTCTTGTTATCTTATTGCAGTTATCATCACAGATTCTGTGATCATTTTTTTCATTTCTCCTATTTAATTTAATTTGATCTCTGCAAATGTTTTCAGATTGTCTTTTCTTGTTTTTCCTTTGTAATGTCTTTAGTTGACATATGACATAGGAGGTATACTTGAATACACTTATATTATAGTACAGATCAGTACTTTATGATTATTATTGTTATAAAACAAAGTTTACAAGACCTTTGTAAGGCTTGTCTCCCAAAGTGATTGGTATAGGAAATATTATTTTCCACAGGTACTCAAGTGATCATTGATTACATTAAGGTATACAAGACCTTTGTAAGGCTTGTCTCCCACAGTATTTGAGATATACAGTTATTATTTTCCACAGGTACTCAAGTGATCATTGATTACACTAAGGTATACAAGACCTTTGTAAGGCTTGTCTCCCACAGTATTTGAGATATACAGTTATTGTTTCCCACAGGTACTCAAGTTATCATTGGTTATATGATAAACAAAATAACCATACAAGTTTTTCACTAAGACTAAGTTTATTAACAACGGGCTGATCACCCGTTTGCCAGTCACTTCGATTACGGAAACAACAGCAAATGGGTTGATTTGCCGTTGCCCTAAAGACGCCATTAGGCGTGATGGGAAATAATGGCAAAGGAAACCTATCTGCTGTTGCCCTAAGACGCCACTAGGCGTAATGGCCACTGACTGCTTTGACGGTCGGTGGCTAAGGACGGAAGAAGAAGAAGAAGAAGTTTATGGTATAGACTTGTCTCCCATTAAAGTGAAATAAGGTAATTTATTTACTTTTTCAGGTTTCTGATTTAAGAAGACAAGATGTCTACATTAGATTACTTTATTGCACAAGGAAAATCTCTTGATAAGACTGGGAAAGACTTAGAACAATGGGCTGTTGCTCAATATGACAAAGCATTAGCTGCAGAAGAGAAAAAAGCTGCTGCTGCTGCTGAAGAGAGAAAAGCTGCTGCAGAAGAGAGAAAAGCTGCTGCTGAAGAGAAAAAAGCTGCTGCAGAAGAGAGAAAAGCTCTGGCTGAAGAAAAAAGATTAGAAAAAGAAGCTGATACTGCTGCTGAACTAAAGAAATTGCAGATGCAAGTGGAGGAAAGGAGATTTGATGCAGAACAGAAAAAAATTAGAAGTTGCAGCTGAACAGAAAAAATTAGATAGAGAAGCTGAAGAGAGAAAAGCAATAAGAGAACATGAATTTGAGTTAGAGAAATTAAGATTGACAAGTATGAGTAATATTAATCAGGCATCTGGTGGTAATGGTAAACCTTTTAATTATAAGGTCAAGGTGCCAGCGTTCAACTCTGCCAGTGATGATATAACATTCTGGCTTGATAGATTTGAACGTGCTTGTCGAGCTCATAATGTTGACAAATCACAGTATGTGCATCAGTTGTCTGAAAATTTAAAAGGGGAGTCTCTGACTAAGTTATCTTTGGTTGAAGAGGCCGACAAGGATAATTATGATGCTATTAGGGCAGCTTTGATAAAGAGATATCAGCTGTCAGAAGAAGGTTATCGTCTTTTGTTTAAAACAATGAGACCTGAGGTAGGTTTAGAATTCTCAGATTTCATTTCAAAAGCACGACTTACACTCTCACGATGGATTGAATTATCCAAAATAGAGAAAACATTTGATGGTCTTACGGATTTATTGCTAAGAGACAAGGTCATGTCTTCGGTAAATAAACCATTCCTAGAGTTCTTACATGAGCGTAAACCTAGTACATTAAAGCAAATGGAAGAATATTGTGACCAGTATGCCACGGCACACCCTGACATGATTCTTAGTAACTCGAACATTAAAGAGAGTATGCCAGTTGCTTCGGCAACAGAATATAATCAGAATTACTCACACAAATTCCAAGGAGCTAAAAATAAATTTGATAAAAAGGTTAATTGGAATAAGTATCAAAACCAAGATAACCAGTCAAATCAGGGTTCTTCTTCGAAGAACTGGAATCGGGCTGATAGTCCTCGACACGCGAGGGGTACCCATAATTTTAGACATTCTCGAAAAGGGAGTAGTTATAGGAACTACCCAAGTGCTTCATGGAGACAAAAGAACCAATATTACAGGATACTCAGTATAATGAGCGTGATGATTATGATCACGAATATTATGATTCAAACCCAAATAGGGGTTATAACAGAGGAAATAATAATTATAGAGACAATTATAACCGAGGTAGATCACAACACAAAAGACATGGTAAATCTTATTACCAGGCTAACTCTGCACAACAGGAGTTCCACGACGCCGGTAATCAGAATAATGATAAAAAAGACTCCAATAATGTAGCAAATTCCGCTTTCGATTTTGCTAGAGCATCTCAGTGTTCGCAATGCAAAACATTATTCGATCCAACCACAGTTTCTACTTTAAGCTGCGGTCACCCGCTTCCCGCTCTCCCTGCGTCAATCGCGCATAAGGGAAGGGGTGCTCTCGTCTTCAATAGAGGCCTAATAGATGGTACTCCGGTATCAATTCTTTTCGATTCGGGGTGCACTACCATCGGAGTGAGGCAATCACTCGTAAATCCTTCTCGAGCTACAGGCAATGTAGTCAAATGTGTAACATTTGGTGGCACATTGGAGAAGTACTCCACTGCCATTATCAATATTGCTACGCCTTTCTTTACAGGAAAGGTGCAAGCATGTTTCTTGCCGAATCCGATCGCTGATCTTATCATCGGTCGCATTCATGGAGTGAAAGAATGCACTCCACAGCAAATTTCTAATTGGGAAAATGTTAATATGCAATCTGCTAATGCAGTAATCACTAGGGCTCAAGCTCTTAATATGCCGCAATCTTCACATTCTGAAGATAATGATGCGCAGATCCAAGATGATCCCTTGGAGATTTCCCATGATTCCTTTATAAAACAGCAGGAAGATGATCCTACTCTAAAGAAATTCTTTACTCTGGCAACAAAAGGTGATCCGAATAAGGATACAAATCGTAAATCTTGGATTACGATGAAGAATGGCGTACTTGTACGTATGGTACAAGACTCCGCTAAGTCCATTCATTCTCAAATCCTTGTGCCTAAAAATATGAGAGTTAAAATCTTACAGCACGCTCATGATTCGCAGTGTGCTGGACATATGGGTTTTTCCCGTACTAAATCTAGAGTTCTTGAATCTTTCTTTTGGCCTGCTGTGAATAAGGACATACGAATCTATTGTCGATCTTGTAAAGTATGTCAAGAGATTAAATCCAGAGGTCCACGCCATGATGCACCTATTCAGGCTGCAGACATTCCCATTCGACCATTTCAAAAAATGGCGATAGACATCATTGGTCCATTTAAGATAAAGTCTGCTAGAGGACACCAATTTATTTTGACGTGTGTTGATATGTGCACACGTTGGCCGGAGGCTGTTCCTCTAAAGAGCATAACTACTGCTGATGTCGTAGATGCTCTTTGGTTAATATTTTCTCGTCTGGGATTTCAAGCAGAAATATTATCCGACCATGGTGCCCAACTCATATCGGATACCATGTCTCAAGTAATGTCGACTCTTAAGATAGAGAGATCGCTGAGTAGTATTTATCATCCTATGTCCAATGGGATGGTGGAACGTCTGAATAGAACTCTGAAAAACCTACTAGGTAAGATAACAGAAGATCATCCTCAGGATTGGGATAGGGTTTTACCCGCGGCTCTCTTTGCATATAGAGAGGTCGCCAACGAACATACAGGATTTTCTCCCTTTGAACTTGTCTTTGGCGCGAAACCGCGAGGTCCTATGTCCTTACTTCATGATCTTATAACTGCTGATAATATTGTCGATGACACAAAATCCTCTTATGAATATGTCATCGCACTTAGACACAAGATTATTGAAGCATGCAAATTGGCAACTGCTTCTTCTGAATTTGCGAAACAGAAGGCAAGGGAATTTGCCAATAAAAAGAGATGCTTGCGACAACTTTGTCCAGGTGACAAAGCATTTGTCTTGCTACCTTGTAGGGAAAATAGACTTCTTATTTCTTGGAAAGGTCCGTACAATATAATATCAAAAGTTTCCGATGTTGACTATATCGTCGATATTGACGGGAAGCGTAAAACCTTCCACATCAACATGCTCACGGAATTCCATGAACGTCCGGATTATTTACAACCTGTTTTCCAGGCAACGGACGATTTTCCAGTCCAACATGGACAGTACTCATCTCTGTCAGTAATACAGGATGAGGAAACGAGTTTCTCGGATGTAAATCTACCTTTTCCAATGATTCCTCTTCACTCTAATGAATCATGGAAAGATGTTGCAATTTCTCCCGAATTATCTCCAGGAGAGCAGAAACAAGTTTCTACTATGTTAGAACAATTTCAGGATGTCCTTACTGACATTCCTGGTCAAACTGATGTCATTCAACATGACATTATTCTTACTGACCATAGTCCGATAAGAGTCAGACCGTATCCTATCCCGATACATTTTCAAGCACAGGTAGAGAAAGAGTTGGATGAAATGATAGAGTTAAAAATTATTGAACCATCCACATCAGCATATTCTTCGCCGATGGTTATTGTACGAAAAAAAAGACAATAACATACGTCTTTGCGTGGATTATCGCAAATTGAACCAAGTGACGAAATTTGATGCTGAACCTATGCCTTTACTAGAAGAGCTACTTACGAGACTATCGAATTCTCATTTCTTTACTAAACTCGATTTGTCTAAGGGATATTGGCAAGTTCCATTATCCGAACACGCCAAACCGTTTACTGCTTTTTCGACGCCTAGGGGTCTATTCCAATGGAATTTCATGCCTTTCGGTCTTATGAACGCCCCTGCAACATTCGTACGCATGATGCGTCGAATCCTATCTCATCGCTCAGATGTCATTGCGTATCTTGATGACATCTGTCTTTTCAGTGATACTTGGAACGATCACTATAATGGGAAAAATGAACTATTGTCTATCTTACGCGAGCATAACCTGACAGCGAAACCATCGAAAGCATGTATTGGTTTTAGCGAAATATCTTTCTTAGGACACCGTGTTGGTCATGGGTTCCTAAAAACAGAAGACCATAATACAAGTAAGATACTTAACATTTCTATTCCTAAGACTAAAAAGCAAGTGCGAAGTCTCTTAGGTCTAATACAATTTTATGGACGATTCATTCCGAATCTGTCCTCCATTATGTCACCTCTTTCTTCCTTGCTAAAGAAAGGGTCTCCTAATGTAGTCCATTGGACTCAAGAATGTCAATCCTCTTTGGATAAGGTTAAAACTATGTTTTCCACTTCACCTATCCTAGTATTGCCTTCTAAGGATAAGACATTTATTCTTCGTAGTGACGCTTCATCCACCGGGATTGGAGCAGCACTAATGCAAGAGTACTCTGGAACTCTGCATCCTGTGATGTATATTTCTCGGAAATTAAATGCCGCAGAGAAGAATTACTCGGTCCTAGACCGTGAATTATTGGCTATGGTTTGGTCAATCCTTAAACTGCAAAGATTTCTTCTTGGCGCACATTTCATTGTGGAAACTGACCAGAAAGCTCTTACGGCTATTCAGAGTAAAAATCTGAAGAGCGCGAGATCAACGCGATACGCGATTGCTCTGCAGCCATTTCATTTTTCGGTGCGAGCTATCCGTGGGTCAGAAAATGTGATGGCAGATATTTTGTCTAGATGCCCACATGATTCATAACTGTTATACAACTTTGATACAGTTGTTCCTATGTTGAAATGTGTACACATATGGAATATATCATATATTGATTGTAACACTACTTAGCGGTTCATTGATGTTTATTCACCGCTGATCTTTCAATGTTTTTTCGTCTTTGATGATCATGATGTTAAGATATCTTAGATGAAATTTATGTATAAACTAATATAGAAATTGTGTCATTGCTAATATTGTAGTATGCGTTGGTGACACCTCTCTGGAAATATTTATACTTAGAGAAGTACTTTCTCTAAGGTCATAAAACTTATGCTTATCATCTGCGCATTGTTACTGGTGCGTTGTGAGCCTATTGTATGTTGCTCCTAGATGTATTTAAAAAAAAAAATGTACCATTTTTTTTTCCTGAGGGGTGTGGTAATCTGTTGCGTGCATATTTTGACGCACATATTACAAAAATCGATATGGCTATTTAATATGGAAAAGATATAGACATTCATTCATTTGTGTATGAAAATGCTGTCTATGGGAAAGCTAGATAATCCATGATTGTTTTACACTTTTGATTATAGGAGTAATCGTTCTTGATATTGATTCGGCGCATGGATATGGCACCCATGTCCGTACTTATTTGTTAGGGCCAGAAAATAGATTAATTTGCTTATTATGTTTATGGCCTGAATTCATATGTATTACATATTATTAGTACAAGTAGAATCAGTCCTATATTGTATATTTTGGATGGGTAGGCAGGACTATATTCTTGTTATGCCGCTCTAGCGGAAGTATGAGTTGTCTTGACAAGTCGTGATGAGTTCCGAGGTACCGTTTACAATGGCGGTTACGCATTTTCCAGGGCTGGTACATTCTTCAGTAAAAATGATTTATGAAGTGGTTTTTCTTCTGTAGGAGATTGTGTCTCTACTAGAGTTTGTGTTAGAAACTCTCCTAATGTACGGTACCATTATGATTCGGACTCCAGGTAACGCCAGACCCTATTTTTGATGATCTCACGTCGGTTAGACCTAGCTGGAATTTTGTGCTTCGCAACGCTATGGTCATGTTTGTATCGACGAAGATGACGGGCTTCCATACAGCCGTGATGTCTACGGGAAGTAACTGGATTACTGTAGAACTGTATGGAGAAACGTTAGGAAATCATTCATATGTATTTCAAATTAACTTTGGCTTATATATATACCCTCCTGTGAGCGAGTGAGCGACAACTCAGGAAGGCGGCCATGTTACATTCCTGTCATCGTATTTTTGAATCACTGTCCAAAGAACGGGGCATGTATCTTACTATTCGGACAGTGGCAAGGAGATCTCAATTTTGATAGAAACCCCTTCCATGGTTTCATAATATGATATAAACTGTGAACATAAAGCAACTTTAGTTACTTACCAATCCGCCTTCACTGACGCGCTTAGTCAGATAGGGGATGCGGCCATTATGTATCATGACATTGGAAGCTATTGATGTACTACCCATTATTTATGAATGTGTCATGACATGGGATCTACTATGTATGCCTGCAAATTGATGTGTCAACATACCCATGATTTACTCGTTATGTCCCAGTGTGTGCGTCTAAATAAACTGTGTAAACAAAGATTCCAGCAGTCTACATTGGTGCCTTGTAGACACAAGTGAATGAGTGTTTAGATTGGTCAGAACACGAACAGTACACCATTCGCGTTAATCACACTCTACACTTCTACTCCATATATACACCATCCTGCGTCGGTTGAAGTGACCAAGTTTAGGGCCTGCTCCCCCCGGAGCCGTAGAGGGAAACTACTGCTTACAGCTGCCTTTGCCTTCCCTAACTCAGGACTAGGGTGAGTTACCCATTTACAGCTGGGTAGACTGGAGCATGCCTGATCTCAGTAACACCATACACCCAATTTACACAGATGGTTTACAGATGACTTTATACACAGTGGACACCACTTTACATGGGCATATCCAGCTAGTACTGCCATCTTCTTCTTACAGGGACAAGGCTATGGAATTTGCACATGTTGTACCAGACGGTGGACATACAAAAATTGGTACCACATGTCAAAGAACATGTGTAAAATGTTATTGGCCAGGTATTGCTGAAGATATATTTCAGTATGTAAATGCCTGTGTTCAATGTAGCAAGGTAAACTCCACACATGGAGAAATTCAACAGGACCTAAAAACGCATTGCGACGGACATAGGCCTGAAAATAAAAAGAAACATAAACAGGTAGACAAAGTGAATAGGATGGCACCTTTTACCAACAGTCTTCCCTAAAACCAGTTACACTGGCAACTCTCCTTGTGGTACAGAGAGGAAACACCACCCAGTCCACCCCGGCACAAATTGGATCGGAGTTCCGCGAACTGGATAAAAATAGCAATGCGGTTAGTAGGCCAGCTTTGCAAACAAGACGGGGAATCCCTAAGAAAATAGGGAGTGGACGATTGGTGTGTGCTAATTTGCCAGCACAGCCACCACCTCAATACTGCCATTTACATTAGCATGATAAAAAGGGTACCGGTAACGGTGGTAGCTGGCCGGCCCTATACACAGTCCAATGGAAGTATTTGACACGGACATGGATTGAGATTTTATATTATATTGCCATGCTACAGGGAGAATTGATTTCCTGTAGCAGCAAAATTTATTTCCCCATATGAACCATATTATCTCGCCAGTGAGGTTTAGCTGAGGAAACCCCTGGTGAAAATAGACTCTGCCTGGATTTGGGAAATAATTACAGTAACAGAGTCACTAGTAAATCTAGATAAGGGCATTGCCAGATTCCAGTCAAGCCTGAGCTCACACCAATGTTTGCTGTGATCACTTCGGAGGGGTACTATGAGTTCCATATGTTGCTTTTGAGTTGAAGAATACTTCGAGTGTTTTATCCAGTATGATGAGGAAATTACTGGGTCCCTTACACAACTCAGCTATCACCAATTTTATAGATGACATCCTCATAACTATTGGAACCTTGAGGAAAATCTAACACCTCTGGTCATGTCATTGAACAGACTCAGAGAAGAGTAATGGTGAATATTGATTGATAATCAGCAATCTGACAGACAGCAGCTCCTGTGCTGTTTATTAACACAGCAGGAGGATTATCCCTGGATCGCAGAGGGTTGAGGCAGATTTCTTTAGTAGTGCCTACTTGAACTGACCCACCTACAGGAAACCAGGATACCAGTAAGGCAGAGTGAACCTCAATTTGGGGTAATGCCGTGATTGTAATTCCAGACATGAAAGCTCCACCAGGTGGTTCACGCTTTTGAATGGGGGAGCTCTGTCGTGTTTTGGTCTGTCTTACACCATGGTCATATTTACCGCACGCAATACTATAGGAAAACGGACCGATACTATAGCCAATGAAAACGCTCCTTTTTCTGGTGTGTATAATGAAATCTTTTAGGCTTAACATAGAGGCCCATTTTGTGTAAATGATAGTAAGAAGTTATTTAATTTCTTAAGGACTAAAGATGTTTAAACGGAAAGATAGATATTTCAACAACGGGAATGTTACTTGAGAGGTAGGGTGCAAAGACTTCCTCGAATAGTAGTTCATTTATAGAGAAAAATCTTTTAAAATGACATCTATACCTCAGGGTAGTCCCAAATTTAGTTAGTTAAAGTCTGCATAGATTTAAATGCATTTTGCTTCCTAACCAATTATTATTAGAAAGGTAGAGATACATTCACAGTATAATTCTAACTTTAAATGATCAAAATCGGCCCAGAATTAAGAGAGATAAAAAAATATTTAAAATTTTGCACATTGAACAAGCAGGCAGAAACATGCATCGTTTTTAAATTCCTAACGCCGTTTTTACCCCATGCCATCCGAGAGGGAGGGAGCGGTACTATAAAAGTCCTTGAACTTGGCTGATTTGAGGCCACAACTTTTTCAAACACAAGCTGAACAGAAGAGAGCGGCAAACGTGTGCTGTCAAATACTTTGCCACTGTATCTGCATAGCAGACCTAGATACCTATTAACATCCTGTTACAGCTTATGTGTATTGCCTGAGGGTAAGAAAGAATATATACATATATGTATATAATTATGTAATTTTCCTGCGATAAATCAACTTGTGTGTTATGAAGTGTGTTGAATGTGTTAAAAAAAGAATTACAGGACGAGTGTGCTGCCGGCTTGAACGCAAGCATGTATTGACTTTTAGATACGAAAGCCAGCATTGGGAAATGTGTAGAATAATTGAGAATGATGGCAAAAATACGACTGTAAGTTTAATAATGCATTTGAAGGAGTATTTCTTAAAGGAACGACATACTGACCAGGAACATAAGAAAGGATGACAGGATTTGTTAACATGTATTAATCAAGGTGTCACTTAGTAGTTTGTATTAAACCAAATCATTGTATAGAAGCAGATCATGGACAAATGGATTTAACATAGGATTTATAAGGAAAGTGTAATCACATTGAACTGGCTGTGAGTGGTACTGAGGTAAATTGTCCTGTGCAACTGTTAGCACAATGTCTGACACTGTTTGTTACGTTCATTGTGTGTGTGGATAGAACAGTGCTGGACCATACAAGGGTTGTGATTATTTGTATTCCCGGTTTTATCCTGCAACTACCAAGATTGTACGAGACATCCACTTCTGTGGGACTCTGTGGTGCAAACGTTCTGAAGTTTCATAGAAATAGTCACCCTGTTTTCCCCGGCCTGGAGATCCAGAAATCATGAGATCCTGGCTATAGTTGGATGCTTCTCATTTTACAAGATAAATGGAAACACAATTCCATTGGTCAGTCTATCCAGAAACATTAATAATACAAATAAAACACAAAATCAGTTTGAGTGATGACTCATGAAGGACTTTATTAAACTAACTTACACAGTTCCCAGTCCAGCGAAAGTGATAACTAAATGTAACATAAATAATTGACATTTGAAATATAACTTTATCATATTGAAGTATTGTGGAAATGACATTCCATGTGTATTTATTTTTGTTTTGTAAAAACCTTTTGAATTCTTTATCATTTTCATAACCAAAAAGAGACACGATATAGAATCAATAAATTGTATATATATATATATATATATATATATATATATATATATATATATATATATATATATATATATATATATATATATATATATATATATATATATATATATATATATATATATATATAACACATTTAATTAATTAATTAATCCCCTAGCAGAGTCAATAAAAAATATAATAACCATTATTCAAGGGAGGATCTTGAGAGGTAGCACTTAGACCTTCAGGAACAAACACTATCATCATACTTGAAGTTTATACAGCTTGACCATACCTTTGATTGTCGGTACGCCCTTATTTTTTTCAGAGAAGGGAGTATTTCTTATAAGACCAGTCTCTTATCTGGCACTATCCTGGTATCATCTGATACATCTTTTTGTCCAGGATATCTTACATTTTAATACCACCTGAACCTCTCGCGACAGACAGTCGCTATTGAAACCGCTCACAGTGTTTGTAGGACTGGATACACATAAACTCATCTTGCATTACGCAACGTCTGTTCGAGGTTCCTGAGACACACTGGTATTAAATAAGACTTTCCTTCAGCCCGCCCTATAACTAGGTGGGACTAAGGTGTTGAAGATTGTTTGACCACTAGGCTCCAGTTAGCAGGATGAAAGGTCCTCAAGTCTTTAGTTTATACTTGATCACGAATTCGATCATGAGCTCGATCAGGAACTATCTTAAAACCTGGAACAAAAGGTAATAGGTGGCCATGGTGTTCCTACAAGCTCACCCACAACTGATGTTCATGAGCCGACCATGTCTTCAGTGTTTGTATATAAATGAATGATTCATGGTAGTATGTTATAGAGATAGCATGATAATGTAGTGTCTACTGTGCAGAAGATAACAAAATACATCAATAAATCACATGTTATGATACATGGGTATGATATAACCTTTGCCTTCCACTTATGGATGCCAAATCACTGGTTTTTCGTAAGCTTCCAGGCAAGAACTAGCCAGGATATATTTGGCTAACCAATTAATTGTTATGCTTCCTGACAATGCCGGTGGAGGTTATCTCTGGTTAGCATCATTGGCTTCCTGTATACCCTTTTTATTATGTCTGATACAATAGTCACACACATTTATCTTTAATAAACTTACATACCCTCTAGAATTAATAAGTGCACGGTGAGGCTTTATTTGCTGAAGTATATCTGTCCTGCATGCAGCGTGAAAAAAACTTTTCTTCCAGATACTGTCTTCCAGTCTCTCACTCTGGCGTCTGGATTTTGTGTGTGATTTTAAACAGGCCGCTGTGTCCTTATATTTGGGCGAATCTTCCGTATGAGAAAGCACCGTCTGAAGTCCGCTTAGATTTTCGTTTAATCTCTTGATTTGAGGCGATCTGTGCTTTATCTCTGCTTGTTTTCTCTTCTTTTCACTACATACTTATATCTTTAATTCCTTCCTAGGTATCCTTTCATTTTCCCAATAGGAAGCGATCATTCTATCCATGTTTTATCGAAATCCATTTGGGTATGAATTTATAATAAATTTTAAAAGATCATGAGCTAACTTTTAGCAGATGTGATGACGATGAAAAATGTTACTTATTTTTAAAACTACTTACATTTGAATAATATCCTTTTAGATATCACTCATATTCTATCTCCGTATATGAATTATTACATTTTTAATATCTTTCAACCAGACTTGCTCTTGTAGCTTTAGATTTTCTTTCCTGCCAATGCAAATTTTTAAGGTCGGCCATGTTTGATATATTCGCTCCTTCCTACACTTTCGGCTAGAAGAAATGCAATATTTCAGTCCACCGTCACTTCAAAGCAAGACCCACCGCGCTGTCCCTGCACTCTTATCGCTGTGTTTGTCGCGTTACACATTTTTTCACAAACAAAGCAAATGGTACCAAATCTTGCTACAACAATTATGGACTTACCGGTCCTTAAACACGTATTATTATATGAGCTTTAAAAGCACACCCATCGACGGTTATATACATTAGGTAGTGGCTCTACCACTTAATTCTAAACACTGCCATATGCCCGAAGGCTACAATATAGTCCGTTTGGAAATTCGTGCCCACAGAAAGCGTCATTTTTCTCCAAAACTGTTTGTTGCATGGACATGAATTTTTCATGCAGTCTTAGATTTTCCATGCAGTTAAGATTTTGCGATCATTACATCCACAGCTGTCGCGAAATTTGCAAAACGGCGATTTTCTTTGATCTTCTTGGAACATTTGCCCCCGTAACATTAATTCTTACAGTAAATCACAACATTTGTGCGACAAGACGGTTCAAAGGCGTGTCCTAAATGTGTGATTGGTTGTTCACGTGATTTTGATACGAGGAATGATGTTCTGATAATGAACCATGATAGCAGTAAATCATCAGGAAGCTATGACGAACCGTAACTGTTTATGTGTTATTATAGATTGGCATATGAAATTAGTTAATCACAAACGAAGGAATGCGATCGACGTGCCTCATTCCGAATCTTACGACTCCAATAAGTTCACAACAGTTATTGGTTGGATAAACTGCAAGCCATCTCGCTGCCAGTAATCTTCTTCTTCCTGTAGCACGTGTTCTTCACATTTAGCCCAGTACTCTGTGTCTATTCGTGAAAGGGCCTCACGAGTCATGTCTTTAACATCGCACATTTTAAAAGTGGTGTTCTGGGCGGCCACTTGCGCTTTAATTCTAGCCCAAACCAGCTCTATTGGGTTAAGGTGAGAATGGTAAGGTGGGAGTCGAAGAGAAACATGACCCTGCTCTTGGATGATTTTATTAATCAGATACACTTTTGTCTTATTCCTCTGTCTCACAAGCTGCAACAACTCTGGTTTTAAATAGCTGTTGTCAGCGAAGATATTTTCATTCACAAGCCACCTCCTGATTTCGTCTTTCGTGCTTGCCGAAGTGGGAGCTTTATCGTCCTGCGCTAGAACATTATGATAGGACGCATTATTCATCACCAGGCAAGACGGCCTATCTAAAGTCGGGAGGAGTGTATTCACTATCCAATCTCGAAAAATTTGCCCATTCATTTCACTGTGGTAATCCCTACCATCTACAGACTTTGATAGCAAAATAAGCTCTGCATCACGGACAAGCCCATTCTGTCTGCTGCCAGCATGTGCTAATATAATGCGTTGACCTTTGCTGCTGGGAATTTTCCTTCTATGGTCTCCGTCAACAGATTGCCATTCTTTCTCGTTCGTATGATGAGCATTAACCCAAGATTCGTCCAAATACACTATATCATAGCCGTCTTGCCTTCTCTCACGAATCTGCCTAAGGTATTTGCTTCGAGCTGCAACCAGATGTGGTTTTTCACATAAAAAATTCCTTCCGCCAGACGTTTTTCTAAAAGTGAAGCCGACACTTCTGACAAGTTGCCAAAGAGTTGTTTTTGAGACGTTAATATCGCATTCTGCTTGAGGCCGACTTTTCAGCATGCGGAGAGTAACAAGTTGATTGGCATTAAACATCTTCAAAATCAAACGTCTAATGACATCCTTGTCAAAATCATCAATTTTGTTCTTCCTTCCTTGCTTAACCACAGCCTCTGTACAATCACCGTCCTGTTGTATCCAACGTCGAAAAGATCTTCTATCCACACCCAGGGCCTTTCGTGTTCTCCTACCTGGTTCTTGGATGTCGTGGTATAAACACCCCATCTTAGCCTCTCTGCGAAAATGCCTGAACAATATAAGTTACCTTCTGCAAAGTAATAAATTTGCATTTCAGATTCATTGCGCTTTTCATAATTATGCAGTTTAGTTTATTAATATATTATACGCTGGTGTCGTTTTGTTTCGTTGCAGCCAACTCATTGCAATTAGCATACGCCGCTGAAATAATTACTCGCGACTGTGTCCAATAGGTGCGCACTGGTGCGGACATGTAGTCACTACACTAATTCAAACAAAAAAAAGTATTGAATAGCAGTATTAGCACATCTCATCGCTTGTGCTGTGCTGCAACAAAAAATTAAGTGCGCATTTTTTGAACGGATCTTGTAACTTTCCTGTAGAACTAATAAAAATTAACCCAGACAACGGTAGGAGTTTTTTTTAAATATAACTTAAAGAAGAAAATTCGAACATGACATGAGTTTTGTAAGGGCAAAAAATATATTAATAACTGCATTGGTATCAGTAGGGCACGTAGCAAATTTCAATAACATCCGTCAAGGGGTTGCAAAGTTACAACGTTCAATGTGTGGGCACGAATTTCCGAACGGACTATAAGACGCTTCTTGTTATTAGGCTTCATGCGTCATCCAACGCTTTAAGCGTACCCTTTGAAGTCTAGTTAGTTGAGGTGTTGCATGGTGCGACCGTCCAAATCAAGATAAAACCAAACTGCTCGTAAACCATGCAACAATCCTCAACACACTGGTATCACTGGATAGTCACGGCTGTTAAGGTATCTGCGTCAGAAAGTATTCAGAGTAAAGTCAGACCCAACGGTGCCACCTTTGCTATGTACTTGTAACTACCTATGATCATCAACCAATTCAGTAAAACTCAAACTTCAACAATATAAAATTAATAATACTACTGAGCACATGTTACAGTACGCCCAACACTAACGCAAGTTATCACGTTAGTATTAGAAATAACGTCTAAACAGACCGACGTACTTGAATAGACTAGCAAGTATAGCACTGGTCAAAGTAAGATAACTCTTAGAAATTAATAGTAAGATAACTCTTAGAAATTTATAATTAGCTCCCCTTAATCAATAGGCAAAGAGCTAGGCATTGTTGACACTTGAGTGTGTACAGAAAACTTTGCACGGGCTGAGTACTTTTTATAAGAAGAGGAGAACTAGCTTCCGAGCGAGACACATCAGTCTTGCAGATCGGTGAGTTTTCCTTGTTAGAAGTTGAGAACTATCCCTTTCTGCAAGTGTAACCTTTTCACACGACTAAGTCAAGATATTATGTTGGAAGAATTGTATAAGGTTTGTACATCTCGACACGTTTTAGGAACATTATGATAACCTTAACCATGAAGTTATATAGTGAAGTATCAGTAGAAGCCACCATTGTATACAAATGACATGGGACAGTATTTCATTGAGGCTGTCGTTTTATACAAGGAACAATGCTCTTTTTGATTGTGAACACCCTGACCGTCAGTAGTCAGGTTATTGAGATGTGCCCATTATATGAACCTTATAGTCCAGTTGGACTTGTAAATAAAACTGATTGTTTATAAAACCAGTGAGTCATTTGAATAAGCACGTCGTAGTGGAAGGTATCAAGGAGAATAGATAACGTGACAGCCTGTGTGAGTAATAAGAACTTGGGTTGAATCATCTTTCATTCGGGTACCAACAGCTCTGGTGGTAACCAGTTACACTCGAGAGATTCCCATAACAATCACCAAAACCTAACCACCTGTCACATAAAGCAAAAAGGTGACATATGACAAAATGGCGCCGTGAACAGCTCACGCCCCTGTCTACATTATTTAATTGAACATTCTGTTTGAACTATTTACACATTCGTTTACGAATTTATAATGGACACAAATAGCGCTTCAGAAGCACAAATACAACAACAAATGCTGCACCAACAAATGTTACAAAATCAGCAGCAACAGCAACCCATATTACCGCATACTGTACCATTACCCCATGATATGGATCTCACCATGTTGGCTTTGAAGCAGATTACTGACTCTCTTCAACAGGTGGATCATTATGCAAAGTTTCATGCCATTCGAACAGTTGTTACTCCATTTTCGGGAGATCCCACACTTTTTAGAAAATGGTTGGTAGACATGGACAAATTTGCATCGTTGATTGACTCAGCCTCAGATTCGGATCGATAATGGATTGCATTTTTATCTTCGGATGGACGTGTTACAGATTTTTTACGCCGCAGAAGTAAGGCTTTTCCAGATGAAACATTTGATAGCCTTCGCAAAGAGTTGCTGAATTGTTACTCTAACATGTCCGATTCAATGCATGCGTGGACACTTCTTATGAAGATTAAAAAGGAGCGTAATGAACTCGTTCAAATGTTTGGGGATCGCTTACTAAATCTAGCCGAGGATGCTTTCCTTGGGGCATCAATTCCTTCCGAAGAATTAGAAAGGCACTTGGTCGGAATCTTCATCGATGGTCTCTGGGCAGATAACCTAAAACTCCACCTTTTAAGAAAAGATTCAAAATCTATCACGGAAACGCTTCAGAATGCAGTCTACGAAGAAAATGTAAGAAAACGTTTTCATCAACGCATTGGACGAGAACCACGATCAAACTATTTTGCAGAACCGATGGAAGTAGACCACTTTCGACATCAATGGAGGAGAGGCACAAACAACAATGATTTACGGTACCCATCTTATTCACAGGATGCACAACATCGTAACCTACACAGTCATGATACTTTCCACAGGAATGATGGCGGACTTTACGATAGACGCAAGGCTCCGACGACTTCACGGTTGCCACAAATACACAATGTAACACCTATTACTTGTTATAATTGTGGGATGCTTGGACATATTGCACGGAATTGTGACCAGATTCTGCCCCACACACAACAACCGCAAGGCAATTCTCACCACCAGCCTCACGCCAATTACTCTCGTGGACAATCTAGACATAGCAATCTTCACCACCAGCCTCACGTCAATTACTCTCGTGGACAATCTAGACATAGCAATCCTCACCACCAGCCTCACATCAACTACTCTCGTGGACAACCTAGACACTGGGAATCCTTAACTAAAAGAAGCAGTAGAGTAGCAGTTCGAAATTTCCTTCAAGAAATAAAAGCTGGAAAGTTTTTCGAAGTTAATAATTCAAATGTCAGGACAGAAAGTGGACACTGTGTCAAAATCAAAGTGTGTAAAACAGAAAGAACAACGAACTGTAAGAATAATGATCGAGCAGCAATCAATTGTGTAAGACAGAGACCTAAGTTGAACTTGCAGACTAACACCACCACCAAAGCTCATGCGTCTCAGATAAAGTTAGATGATCACAGACCTGTTCCAACCCCTAGTATGAAATCTATGAGTCCTGTTAGAAAAGCTACTCTTTCACATTATCCATCTTCCACTTCCATTGCTTCCAGCTATGACGAATCCATTTCTCATGACGATATCCCTACAGCTTTCAGAGAAGCCGTGGAACGTAATAGAAAGGAACGAGACACTTCATCCGAAGAAGACGACATACCATTACAAGAATTACGACAGAGGATACAACAACGCAATGCTCTGTTACGAAGTCAAACTGAACCACAAACCGAAGATGAATATTCTTCTCCGCATCCCTCCAACATGACCTCATCTCCGATTCCGGTTCAACCACCTACACCAAATGACCAGACTGATTCCTCTGCCACAATCACAGCGGAATCATGGAGAGATATCACTTCTGACCCACTACCACCACTCTCCGTGTCTGAAGATATCCATTCTGATATTGAAATTGACATACCTACTCGATGCGTTGTTAAACGTCATTACTCATCGTCCTCCACTGATTCAGCCCCATTGTCGAAGCTGATAAGACCTACACAAGAACACGTACGGCTGCGAGTTCGAAGAAAACGTAGAAAATTGCCCACCTCCTCTCAGGACGGTACACATCCTCGTAACCTTGATGAACACGTCGCTCATATTATCACGACGACTCCCCACACAGACAACCCTCAAAATGATCAGCGATTATCATCACGAGATGTCGCATTTCTAGAATTGGTCAGAAAGGTGCTTGCCAAATACTAACATTTATAATTGTCTTCTTAGTTTATTTTTTCAGAATGATAATGAGTTGTTACATCATTCTTTTGACCTTGCACTTCGAGATAATTTTCACACCCCATCCGGCCAGCAATATTTTGTGACGTGATGCAACACTCTTTGAGAAGATCAAGGACGTATTCCACTCCTCATCTAGATAGACGATTACTCTTGTCACTTCCTTATGGCAACTACAGACGGAATTGCAAGATAATATGCGCTCGTTTAGCATAACCAATCAGTATATCACTGAGACTATTAATACTTACATTGTATTACAACTTCATTCTTATGTGTTTTATCGACCATGTCGAGTAGAGAGACATTACAGTTACTAGAAACCTTAGTTGCCAGGCAAACTAGTCTTTTAATACTGTAAGTAGATATCGTAGAGCTAGTACACCTTTCATTGGTCAGGCTCCAGGTTTTTTTTTTTGGGACTTCCACTGATGAAAATATAAACAGTCTCGCATTACACGTACGTACTATCGCAGACAATCCACAGCTCATACACCATGTCCTAAATGCGAGTCTTATAATTGTACATAACATGTATACAGCTGTTAATTCTAATTGACTGCACATCAATCTTATGCAGAGTATCGTTACACAGTTAGTAAATTTGTCTAACTCAGCGATTCAGACATTGTATAATGACACACAGCGATGAGATTTTTTTTAAATGTATTGGCTATTTTGATAAAGCCAGAGATGTTTTTTTTCATATCATAAACAAGATCACCACATTTGAAGGACACTTGGATTACTTTCGCACACATCGGTTACCAACCACATTACCTTTCCCAGATTTTTGCCTCATTTTTTTTACACAATATCATCTACACTTCCACATTCACTTCAGATACCTCCACTTGATTTCCATTATGTATTTTTTGTGTACGAATTTCTTGACGTTGATGCCATTTTATCACATGATATGTTTTTTCACTTTTTGATACATGTTCCATCAACAGTTGTTGATAATGTTTTGAGTTATATCGTATTCATAATATTATTATACCACTTCCTTCCCACATATCCTACGTGATTGTTTCATTAGTTGATTACCATATTACATAATGTGCGCCTATAGTTTACTAAGTCATATGTTTGTAACGTTTTCTATGATGGTAATTTACTGTTTTCACATAATTCTCAATTGTTTTCATATGATGTCATGATTATATACTCTTGTGTTTTTTAGGATGACATTTTTTTAAAGATTTTAAGGTTAGATAGTACGAAAATGTCTCCCTCTAGGATACATTTTTGTAGCCCCGGGACGTATGTTACAGTACGCCCAACACTAACGCAAGTTATCACGTTAGTATTAGAAATAACGTCTAAACAGACCGACGTACTTGAATAGACTAGCAAGTATAGCACTGGTCAAAGTAAGATAACTCTTAGAAATTAATAGTAAGATAACTCTTAGAAATTTATAGTTAGCTCCCCTTAATCAATAGGCAAAGAGCTAGGCATTGTTGACACTTGAGTGTGTACAGAAAACTTTGCACGGGCTGAGTACTTTTTATAAGAAGAGGAGAACTAGCTTCCGAGCGAGACACATCAGTCTTGCAGATCGGTGAGTTTTCCTTGTTAGAAGTTGAGAACTATCCCTTTCTGCAAGTGTAACCTTTTCACACGACTAAGTCAAGATATTATGTTGGAAGAATTGTATAAGGTTTGTACATCTCGACACGTTTTAGGAACATTATGATAACCTTAACCATGAAGTTATATAGTGAAGTATCAGTAGAAGCCACCATTGTTTACAAATGACATGGGACAGTATTTCATTGAGGATGTCGTTTTATACAAGGAACAATGCTCTATTTGATTGTGAACACCCTGAATGAAACCAGTGAGTCATTTGAATAAGCATGTCGTAGTGGAAGGTATCAAGGAGAATAGATAACGTTACAGCCTGTGTGAGTAATAAGAACTTGGGTTGAATCATCTTTCATTCGGGTACCAACAACTCTGGTGGTAACCAGTTACACTCGAGAGATTCCCATAACAATCACCAAAACCTAACCACCTGCCACATAAAGCAAAAAGGTGACATATGACTTATGAATATTATCTAACGGCCACACATGTATAAATAGTTGATAGGCACTGCCACATAAGGTCAAAATAGTGCCGCTGCCTATGACACACAATTAGTGAGTTTATTATTTACATCTACCTGTCTTTGTGCTGAATTGTGAAATGGTGGATGATGGAACTCAATGAATAAATATGTTACACATTTTGAATGATGGTGAATTTATATTCTAAGAATCTAGCTTAAGAAAGTTCTTTCTTGGATCTTCCAAGTAATTTGAAAACAGTTCAGCAAATTTTCCTTTCAATTTAGTCTCTTAGCTATACTAATAAATCACTGTTTTCATCAACTATCACTGTTCTTTACTAGTATCACACTTGGTTGCAGGAATTTGGCAACAGAAAATACTTAACATTTAAGTCTGTGCCTTTCCTCAATATGAATTCACACACTATTGATTGAAGTCCTGCTCTAGACCACCAACTCTCTGATGGGGATTAGGGCTGAATTCCAGAATACAATATCTGAGGCTCCTGGGTGTCTTCAGGTAGCACTGATTGATCTGGATTCTAGACCGCTGATTTGTCATGACACATATGAACCCTCTTAGGATAAATATAAAGTCCAGAAAAGACTTGGTTTGGTGGCGATTGCGCTGCCCGGCAACAGAAGGTAAAGGTTTCAGCCTTGACTAGCTTCTCTATTTCCTCCTGTCCATCTGACTTTATGATGAGCATGTTTAGTTTGAAAACTCCTTTGTCCCTTTTAATAAGCCACTAGCGAGCGTATCTGAAAGCAAGGTGTGGTAGCTTAGCTGCAGACACTAGTTTAAGCATTTTCGAGTGATAATGTGTGAGCTTTATTCCAAACATCGGCTTCGTGCATCTTACCTTGGCTATCCATGACCTTTTGAGTTATATCCTTCTATTCCCCAGAATTTCTGCTTTCTTTCTATCTGTTGTTTTCTATAAATGGTTGTGGTATTGATTTTAAACCAATTTGTACCACCGAAATCGGCGAGTATCTGCCTGAATGGAGAGAGTACACCTGTCATTGTACAGGGAAAAAAGGGATACTTACGTAAAATCATTCTCAGGCTGGACATATTAACAGGAGATTTCTCCTCGAGCAATAGCGGGAGTACGATAGAAAAAATAAAATAAAAACAATTTGTAAAGATGAACAACACAGCAGCATACGTTATACTAACACCTTAACTTGCACATTTCTCCAAAAGTATTCATTTCATCCATTTTTCCTTTGGCATGCATAGAAGTGGAGTTATCCTTTGAAAAGTGAAACAACTTTCATCAATTTCTAACACTGCATTCGCTTATACGGTCCCTAACTCCATATTATAATTCGTACACTTTTTCTCCGTAGTAAAAACGCCACAACATTATCAATCGGTGACAGCGAGCTCGAGGTTTCTGATTGGCTGACCCAATTCCATTCTTCTGTCATTTATTAACAAGATATAGACATGCTACAGTCATAACGAGGTTATTCGTATTTTAGATTAAAATGTTGCTGGATTTGCTGATCAGTGGAATTTTGTTTCCACTTATCTTGTAAGATGAGAAGCATCCACTATAACCAGGATCAGAAAATGTCTGGAGCTCCAGGCTGGGAACACATGTAGTCTAGTTCTAGATATATTGAGAACGTTTGCAACATAGAGTCCCTCAGATGTGAATGTCTCGTACAATCTTAGTAGTTGCAGGATAAAACCTGTAACACAAATAATCACAACCCTTGTATGATATAGCACTATTCTATCCACACACACAATGGACGTAACAAACAGTTTTCAGACATGGTGCTAACAGTTGCACAGGACAATTTACCTCAGTACCACTCACAGCCAGTTCAATGTGATTACACTTTCCTTATAAATCCTACGTTAGATCCATTTGTCCATGATCTGCTTCCATACAATGATTTGGTTTAGTTCAAACTATTAAGTGACACCTTGATTAATACATGTTAACAAATTCTGTGATCCTTTCTCATGGTCCTGATCAGTGTGTCTTTCCTTTAAGAAATACTCCTTCAAATACATTATTAAACCTACAGTCGTATTTTTGCCATAATTCTCAAATATCCTACACATTTCCCAATGCTGGCTTTCGTCTCTACAAGTCAACACATGCTGGCTTCAAATGGCAATACATTCGTCCTGTAAAGTTTTTTCTTAACACACTCAACACACTTACGAACACCGACGTGGATTAATCACAGGAAAACTACATAATTACATACATATATATATATTCTTTCTTACCCTCAGGCAATACACATAAGTTGTAACAGGCTGTCAAAAGGTATTTAGGTCTGCTATGCCGATGCAGTGGCAAATTATATGACAGCACACGTTTTGCCGCTCTCTTCTGTACCGCTTAGTGTTTCAAAAAAGTTGTGGCTCCAAATCAACCAAGTTCAAGGACTTTTATATCGTCGTTCCCCCCGTATCGGAGAACACGGTCAAAAGCGGTGTTAGGAATATAAAAACAAGGCGTCTTTTTGCCTGCTTGTTCAATGTGCAAAATTTTTAATATTTATTATCTCGCTTAATTCTGAACCGATTTTGATCATTTAAAGTTAGAATTATACTGTGAATTTATCTCTACCGTTCTTGCTAATAATTGTTTAGTTAGCAAAATGCATTTAAATCTATGCAGACTATAACTAACTAAATTTGGGACTACCCTGATGTATAGATGTCAATTTAAACGATTTTTCTCTTTAAGTGAACTACTATTCGAGGAAGACTTTGCACCTACCTCTTAAGTAACATCCCCGTTGTTGAACTATTTATATTTTTCCTTTTGAACATATCTAGTTCTTAAGAAATTAAATAACTTCGTACTTTCATTTACACAAAATGGGCCTCTATGTTACGCCTAAAAAGGTTTCCTATACACACTAGAAAAAGGAGCGTTTTCATTGGTTCTGTGTATCATATCGTGTTAACAATGTATGGCTCGCCGTTAGGACCAGAGTTATTCGAATTCGTGATGTGAAACAGACGTCATTTAACGACATTAGAGTAGATGTGCTGGAGGTGGGAGGTAAGGTGGAAGACATGAGTGAATTAGATGTGGTCGTGAAAGGTGCAACGGAGAGCATAAATGCAGTGATATGCTGGAGGTGAGATGTATAGTTGTCATTGGATTAATCCGAGAATTAACCATGGAAGGTTGGTTCTGGTTGCTCAGATGAAATGGTGGCTCAGGTGTACCGCAAATAGGTGATATATTAAAAGTTCAGTTATTATTATTTTGTTTATCATAGCAACGCCGGGTATATCTGCTAGTCGATAATATTACAGAAACCCTCAACAATATGGACTCGCAATAGCCAAAGCGACACATTTAGCAACATTAGAAGATCTGTAGTTGATCTAGGCACAAGTAAAACAAGCACGTACTAAGAATGTCCCCTTGCCGGATCCTGGTTCGCAGAGGCGACAAAGCACCTTTGCTCCATCAAGCAATGTCGAAAAAGGCGACTATGACAAGCAGTAACCTTACACTCTAATATTGTTTTATATTATTTTATTTTTAATTTATTTCTTTTTTTAAATTTTGCCTCATTTTGGCGCGGCGCGTCCCGCTCAATGTAGACACAGGGTCTCGGTTATATTAGAGCGCATGTATCACTCTTGAAAAAAAAACAGCTAAATATAAATCGCATATTCTTATCATTGTAATGCTATTGCATAAAAAACATTCACTCTCGAATGTCATCATGTTTTTTTAGGCGCCGATTTTCTTCACAACCCCCTGCCTAGCATGCGAAGGAATTCACGCCTTCTCTTTCCTGAATTCCAGAGCTAGAAATCTAACCAAAACTCTGAGCTGTATCCAGGAGACAGGCAACCTTTGAATAGCCTGACCAACATTTTGGGGTCGAGTAACAACACCAATGTGGCCCATCATCGCGATTCCCTGTGTGGTGAAACATGTTGAGAACTCAACAGTGCACGTCTAGCTTGGGGAATTACTTAAGATCCAGGCTTAAGTCTTTTATCCGGCTTTTATCTGGCTGGCTGCGTGCAGAAAGATATAACAATGAATTTACAACATCAAGAGGAGCTGAAAAGTAGCTCTGTAAAGTACGTGACGAATCCTTGGGAGAGCCCAGAACCTATGCACAGACACTTAGCCCTGCTATTTGAAAGCCCCATGAATAGCGGGGAATGCACAGTTTACCGCCTCCTTTCCCTTTCTAGCATGAAGCTCGATGTGAAGATCCTCTAAGTCAGTGATAGGCAACTCAGGAGCTGCCAGCATCAACTTAAGGAACTCTGAGCTCTTTAAAGATCGACTTGACAAAATCACTCATGTCTGTTGTTTTTCTGTTGTCTAGTGTTCTACTTCTTTATTTCCTACGAGTGCCTGATAACATACCTTTACATTTGTTTCGTTTTAATTTACAGCCTATTTGTAACTTTTATCTCTCCAGCACGATCTGCTTGCTGCTATCTCATCAGCTGAGCTGTGAAAAAGTAAACATAAACATTTTACCGAATGTTAACTTCAAAGAACAGACAGCTTTCTATCGTATATATACTACTCGTCAAAAGTCAAGGGCCACTTAGAAAAACCTTGGTTGAAACCATAAAACAAATCTGATATAAACGTAATTGGTATCAGTAAAAACGGCATTTATTGAATACCAAATTGACATGTCACGTAAAGAAATGGAAACACACATTCAAACGCAATGAAGCTGTGAAGTGTGTCACCCACCTTTTGAAAAGTCACACAATAGATATTGGACAAATAGGCTTTTCAAAATCGGGTATGACCACCGTTTGCAGCAAGGCATTTAAGACAGCGTAGACGCATCGAGTCCACAAGGGTCCGAAGAGTATCCTGAGGAACAGCTTGCCATTCCTGAAGCAGAAATGCAGTCAGCTGTGCAACATCCATTGGCAGGGGGTGCTTTGTTGACAATCTTCGACCAAGGACATCCCAGAGGTGCTCAATCGGAGAAAGGTCAGGTGAACGAGCTGGCCACGCCATCCTGATGCTCCCATGTTGCTGAATAAACTCATTCACCACACGAGCTCGATGGGATCGAGCGTTATCATTTTGGAGGATGGCATTACCGCCAATGGCCTCCAGAGCAGGCTGAACAATTGGTCTCAAGATTTCGTTCTGGTATCTTGGGCCGTCAAGTTGCCTTGGATGATGTAGAGTGGGGTCCTGCCGTGTCTGTAGAAGCCTCCCCAGACAATGACAGAACCCCTACCATAACGATCCACCTCTCGAATAGTGTCATCTGTTAATCGCTCTCCTGGTCGTCTCCAAACTCGAATCCTGCCATCGTTGAATGACAGTGAAGCGAGATTCATCAGTGAAGAGAACTTGACTCCATTGTTGCCTTGTCCATCGGATGTGCTCGCGACATCAAGCAACACGGGCTCTGCAATGAGCAGGAGTAAGAGGGATTCTGACTGCAGGACGTCGAGCAGCCAGTCCGAATTCATGTAAACGTCTGCTAATGGTGCTTTGACTGACATTAACGTTTACAGTTTGTCTCAGCTGACATCTTAGAGTGGAACAAGCCACTGTTCGATGGCGCAGGGCTGACAACAAGAGGTACCGGTCATCATGTCTATTGGTGCATCTAGGGTGGCCTGGCCGGTGGCGATCCTCCACACTTCCTGTGGCGTGAAATCTCTCCAAAATTCTTTGGATAGTAGAGTATGACACTGCAAGCCGTCTAGCAACCTCACGGACAGATAAACCACTTTCAACCCACGTTATAGCCCTCATTCTTTGTAAGGTGTCAAGACTTCTTCTCGGTGGCATGGTTTTTGCAAGTGATGAAACTACCCTAAGTCTGCTGATTGTAAAACAAATTAAGAGTGAACTCTGTTCACGAAAAGTCGCCATTGCACGTGGAATGGCAATCAGCACGATTGCTTCACCTGTTTGGTTGTACGGAAGTGTGAAAAAAAAAAAAAACAGATTAAAAATGTGAATTTATGGTCAGCAAACCAAATTGCACGTGATCACCATGGTTGTCGGTGAGTTGCTTTTATGCTTAACGTGCATAGAGGACTGTCAGAGAAAGATATTGCACCCATTTTTACTAAAAACGTCCTTCATTTAATCATTCTATGCGCGTATATAAAAGTGTAATGAAAATAATAGGGTGGCCCTTGACTTTTGACGAGTAGTATAGTTCACGCAAAAAAGTGAATATAATGAAGCTTACTTGCGGGTTTTCACTGAGAATGCGGAGAGAGTATCTTGAAACCCGAGGAACGTCCAGCTTTTAAGTGCCGGTTGGGGATAGCTATTTCAAAATGTGTAAACGCTAAGTAAAATTGTCCCCCCTCTGTAACCTAGAAATCTACTAAATTATGCCTTGGGATCTATTGGTACATCAAGATGACCGGTTGCCAACACCTACTCTAAATGCATGCCAGGCTGGGATTGAATGCCATGTAAAGAAACTGAAACTCATGACTTCAACGCAATAAGTTTTGGAATGGCAGAAAAAGTCACGCAAAAGAAAGCTTAGATCAGCAATGTGGATGATGCCAAGAATTCTTCAATTTGGCATTGCCAGCAAAAGTGCGACAAGCTCAGCAGTGCTAGTCAATAAAACAATAAACAGATAACAACAACCCTCAGCCTTGTATTGTCTATTGAGCAATTAAAAATAACTTATTTTGATTAATTAGTTCCAGGCCAAGCTATGAGTTCAGTTAATTTTTGTTTCTTTGTCTTTCTCTCTCTGTTCTTACCTCGATTTCTCACATTTTCTAATATATATATATATAGTCAGGAACACTTATCGTGGATAACACTCCACTGTGTTGCACCACTGCAATGTGGATATATAATCATACATAACGGCACGTCTGACCACACAAAAATGGCTGACAATAAGAAATAATCATATGCACACTACAACAAGGCCTCACACGGCCAATAAACACAACAAATACAATAATGAAATACCACTATAGCTTTGCCTTCGCAGCTTAAACATTAGCATCATACATGACAGTGCGAAGTGTACTGAAAACACTGCAATGAATATCGCTCCACATAGGTCCTTAAAATCTCACCTTCCATACCAAATTCTTTTCCAATCTTCATAAAATACTCCAAGGTAGCCATAATTTACAATTATTGTGCTTTTCAATAGCTAAACAATAATGTAGGTATTATATTATCAAAAATCAGAGGCACATCTCCAATCCAACCTGCAAGTCTGGAAGGAAGAGCTGGAGAAGAGAGGGATGGTCATAAGCAGCTCTAAAACAAAATCCATGGTGATATCACAAGAAGAAAGAAGACATCAGATTAAGCTGGGAGAACAGGTCCTGGAGCAGGTCGACCACTTTAAATACCTCGGAGCTATTATAGACCGAAAGGGAGGCATCAAAGAAGAGTTGGTCACTCGAAAAGCAGCAGCTGGGAGACTTTTTCAGGCCATAAATCGAGGATTCCTCAGCAAGAGAGAGGTTGGTAAGAAAACGAAGATGGCTGTATACCGCTCCACCTATGTCCCAGTCTTGACATATGGATGCGAGTCATGGGCAATGACTACAACCCACAAAAGCCAGATTCAAACCTCAGAAATGAGTTATCTGAGGAAGGTGGTTGAAGTAACAAGAAGAGACATGGTACGCAACCAGACGATACGTCAAGGCCGAAAATCCTACCCCCTGCAGACCCAAGTAGAACAGTCCCAATTAAGATGGTTTGGTCATGTCTGCAGAATGGGAGAAGATCGGCTACCACGACAAGCATGGGAAACAAAGAGCCAAGGATCCAGACCCCGAGGACGACCCAGAGTCCGCTGGGAGGACAACATTAGACAATCTTTGAAGGACCGAGGACTAGAATGGAACCAGGCCAGGAGGAAGATAGCCGATAAGATAGTCTGGCGCTCTCTCTTCCAAACCTCTACACCTCACGGTAGAAGGGGAACGACTAAGTAAGTAAGTATTATATTATCAATATGTGAGTAATATGTTCAATTCTTATTTCACCATTTCAAATTCACTCAACTGCATGTAATGGTAGATGTTATATATATATGGAGCAATAACAGACAATAGTACAAACAGGATGACTAAATACAGTGACCAGAGCCAAAAGAAGCAAATGCAAATAGTGAACTAAGGCAGAAATGTATGAATTATAGAACAAATAAATAAAGTGCAGCTCTATCACACATATGACAAGACAAGCACGAGTTTACAACATGTATGACATCTAATAAATATGTGATAGCAAGGTTAGAAGCACAATGTCACAAACAATAATGTAGAAAAACTAAATAAAAAATTACAAGTAACTTTACAACAATAACAAACTTGTACACTTAACAGTACTTTACAACTAACAAGAATAGGTCATGGTGATCTCAATAGCAGCAGATAACCCACAGCTTTGTTATGCCGGCCCCGCTATTTGAGACAATCATAAACCAAACCCTAAAGAACGCCTATGAATTTCTTTCGACCATACATATTTGAGGTATTGAAAGAATTTCAAAGGTCCCACCAGCCTCCCGCAATTATATACACATTAATGACATAGATACATCAAACATGGAAAAAAGAACAATGGTAAACAAGTTAATTTAGCATCACAGGCTGTTTGTAGCTAAAAATTCACTTATCTGATTGCCAGTGAAAAAAATTCCTCCTAGTTCCACCGCCTTTTCCTTCCAGAACCGATGCAAACCAGGCAAGCAGACCAACGTTAGATCTAGAACTCCGTAACAGCTGACTCGAACAGTACTCCACTTTGGTCTGTCGCAGTCTTGAAAATCGCCATCTTCGGCATAAAACTTGAAACGAAACAGGATGCAGTAATTATAATATGAGTTGAATACGTTCCCTTTCTGACTGGAGCAAGACAGTACTGCACTGCAAATCTTGATGCGTAACCTCTCACAGGCTAGCAGACGACAAAGTTCGCCATCTTTAAAATATTTAACAGGGCACGAACTCCCAAGCGACGACTGTAGTTATTTTGTGCAGAAAATTTTTTTAAGGCTGTAGATCAATGATCCCGGCTTGGCCCCCATAATGTAGCAATTCGGCTACGGTTGTAGCATTAGTACTTAAGTTATATGTTGAAGGTGTACTTCGGAAAGGTCCCTTCTTTAACAATTGATAAGGCATGCAGATATGCCTGTAACAGTTTTACATTCAGCCTTCTTGCACAAACCTGATCTCCAACAATAAAGAAGCTGCGAAGGCCAGGTTGGACGTTAGGACGACATACGTTTAATCAGATTACAAGCTCCATTAAGTTCATCCTATATATATATATATATATATATATATATATATATATATATATATATATATATATATATATATATATATATATATATATATATATATATATATATATATGTAAGACGATGGCATAACCTAGCCAGTCTTGAGCGTTGCTATCCAGTCTGCTAATGACAAGATGTCCTCGACATTTTCATGCAGAATTTATTTTAAAAGTGCCAACTCACGTACATCAGAATACAGCGTACACTTTTCTCAATATAAATCTTAGTATCGACCCAACGCAGCATGTGGGCGATCTAAATGTTGAAACACTTTAGGACTCTGTAGAATTAACACATTCTAGGAGCTGGACAAATATGCGTCCGTCCACATTGAAGAACACACAGAAAAAGCCTCGAAGGCTCCTTGACTTTTGCCAAGCTGAGACCGATTTGACTTCTGCCAAAACTGCACCAAAAGTCAATGACGTACTTCAGGGTAACCCGTGGATACAGTACATCAACAACATGGTATCTACAATCGATACCTATTTGATAAAGACCGATATGTTATGAGTTTTAATCAGAACAATGACAAGAACTAGACAAGTGCCAGTGGAACAAGAGTTGAGAAGAAGACGCTGGCGATGGAAAGGACACACATTGAGGAGACCTGTTGATAGCATTACAAGGCAGTCCTTGTTCTGGAATCCACAGAGAAAGAGAGGCAGAGGTAGACCAAAAAACACACGGAGAAGAGAGCTGGATACAGAGGTGAAAATTATGAGGAAAACATGGAAAGAACTTGAGCGGATGGCACAGGACAGGAAGACTTGGCATGTGTTTGTTGAAGGCCTATGCTCCTCGGGGAGCTAAAGGGTATTGATTGATTGATTATATGTCTAGAAAGGAAATATTGAAAACCTCACTCTAGACAATGTAAAATAATCCCAGAAGTCTGTGGGTCCAGGGGCAGCTAACCGAGAAGACATCAGCCTGCGGCCTTTTACCACAGGTATCTGAAAGTACGCGAGATGAGCTTCATTTGCCTCCACTCACCCACCTTCTCGACAGAGAGTGCTCTGTGCAATCTAATTGTCGGTTATAATTAAGGTTTTCAGTATAATTGTTGTCCTCCCCTTATTTATACTATGTAGTTATTTACAATGTGGTTGTTGATAAAAATGTATAGTTTATAATTTGTTGTTAACTAAGTGTTTACAGTAGGCCTATATATCATTTTAGCTAGTTTTCACGTGTCTCGTGTTAATTTGTTCTTTATCCCCCCCCCCCCCCCCTTCCATATTTTTGGCATTTGATTTCCTTAGTATTAGTTAGCAATGACTTTATTGCTATTTATTACATGCATATTTCCTTTTTATTCGTGGTGTGTCCGTTTTGTTTATTAAGAATTACAAAGGTTTGAAATTGTGTTTCTTTTTTTGCTTGTTTTTATTTTTCTTGAAGGGCGAGCGGCCAGTATTCAGGGCCGGTTTGCCTAAGTGGTCGTGATCTGGGGGTCATTTTTTTCTGGGATCAGTATATTTGAACTAAGCGTTTATTTTGTCGAGATTTTAAATTTTCATTATCCACATTCATTTCCTCTTTACAGCAATGTATAACATTACCATGCTTTTAAAATAATTAAAAAAAACTTTTAAAAAAAATACCTGAACATTAAAACTATATTGTTATTGTCCACTCATACGATACGTCCATGTCTGCTAGTTTTACGCCTGATACCTCACCCCAGCAGCCTGTCTCGTTTTGATTCATCAACTGCAGTGTCAGTCTCGAACAGGCGATTATCAGTCGCCCTTATTAACTCTCCCTTATTCAAATCCACTGTCAACACCATGGATGCTCTCGATGTTAATCTGTCAGCTCTCTCCTTGCCTCGAACGCCTGCATGACCAGGACAACCTGAAGGTTTGAGGCCTCTACACATATTTTACATTCCTCCAGAAACGTGAAATGACAGTATAGATTCAGTGTCGAGTATGTCTGCATTACCAGGACAGTAGATCAACACCAGGTCCGTAAATGCTGAGGCGTCTATTAAAACTAAATGAAAACTCAAATCGACAGAAAATTCCTTGCGTCACATATGGGAAAACTACGACGTCATTGAAGAGTTATTATTCGTATTATAATTATAATTACTGTTATTATCATCAAACATATTAATTCTCTTATCCCTCACGTCATGCCCCATCTTTTCCCACTAAAGTTGCAATCGTTTTCATGGCGTATTTTTTGGATGGTAACATATAAGTGCGCCTGTTGAAACAATGTGCATTTCCTTTCTGTCCTTAACAATGGCGGATGTTTGATTTTTGTATACAATTTCTGAATTTTCCCCATTCGTAATTCGGGAGACTATAAATAACGAATGAAGTTCGTCTTATTTGTATTAGTCGCTCAAGTCGATACTCCCTTAAATAATGATTCAAAGACAGAATAATAGAAAGCTTATTTTGAATTTGTTTAACATTGTTTTTTTTTCACACGTACCAAGGCGCAGGTTAACAAAAAATATCCGTACATTAATAAAAGATGTTGAGACATAGCAGCTGTTATATAGTCAAATCTCAGTCCTTTGGCGTTTTTTATTAACTTCTGCCCATGCCATTTTTAACGCTTTGCTCCATCGCTTCATAACCACTGTATTACGATAAATTACCACAGGAACCGAGTACCGTCATGAAGATAGTCAGCAGTTACAAGCATAACATAATTATTTTCGACAATGTATTGGCGGGAGACTTACTCCTTGTTGGTATAATTACTTATTAAGGGAATTAGGTATCATCAACCACTGTACCAGGGTTGGGGTACCCTCTCTGTAGAAACTACAATTGTAGGAGCACATATCACGTCTTATACTTCTGTCGCGGGGACCGCTCGCACTATTCTGTACTCTCATCAAAATGGGCAGATCGATTGGTGGTGAACATATGGAGAAATTATTATTAACACGTTTATTATCGTCAGAACAACGCATATGTCATTGGGTCTGAAGTGACAAGTATTCACAGGGCGCGTACATTACTATTGGTATCATTTAATGAAATCTAGACAGAATAACACTTTGTCTGCGTAAATGGGTGTTGTGCTTATTAGGTTGTTTTCGTGGGTTCGATTATTTGAAGTAATACTTATGTCAATGCAAACACACTGTAACATCTTTAACGCGATAAATCTGAATAAGTCCACGGCTCACAGTTCAGACGTTTAATACATGTCTCAAACATTATCAGACAAAATTCCACAATTTAGTAATTCGACACCATAGAGATATTCCATAGACACCTAGTAGTCAATCCGTCCTTAACATGAATGAATACACATACAGAATGTCACGTCGGTAACATTTGGGAGGGACGCCATCGAATTTAATTAATAAATAATACTTTCCTGATATCGATGCCAAAATCACTGGCATAATATAATCAAGATATAAAGGCAAGCATTGTGATCAAATGCTGCTTAATTCACATAGATAAAGCACACATTTTTTGGGAGCGTGAACAAACACACCCGCACATGTCTACCGACACAGTAGAAAAAAACCTCGAAGGTCAAGCGTTTGCTATTAGCAGCCGACGATTGCCTACGTCATCAAATATTGCGCTTGACCTCATTATATGAATACTTATTGCGCGTTTGCAAGTAGTGCCTATCGTGCCAACTCGTCTTGCGCACAGCTATATGTCCCAATACGATCTACGCCTGTGCCCAATAATGAGGTGTAAAATTACTCCGCCCCTCCGGGAAAAAAACGAAGTGTTTTTTAAATCGAAAAAGGTAACGACCATATAGGAACCCTTGCCAAAACGCGCAATAGACGTCATGTCCCAGTCAACTAAGGTCATTATAGAATGAAAATGTAGTCAAAATGAGCTAAAACCGTTAATGAGAAGTGATTTTGATAAGATATGATTACATTTTGTTGGAAGTGTTAGCAAATAAATGTCACTGGTTAATTCATTAAACCAGATATTTAGAAGAAATGAGCAAATAAGGTAAGTAATCATCATAAAATGTGACTGTCAGTAAAAGTATAGTTTTTTCCTTTATTCTAAATTATTCCTTTATTCTTAATGCATTTTAATAATAATAATGTATGGAGACATTATGAAGTCTGTACAAGTAATTATAGTAACTTAGTCTCAACTGCCTCACGAGGCTTAAATATATAATTGTCACAGTGCAAACACAGATGTGCGAATGATCCAACATCAGAGTGCATTATGAAAGGTAAGTGCATCTTAAAAATGTCCCAATGAGTCTGTTTCCAATACGAGTCTGTTCCAATGTTGAGATCAAGTGCATCACGTCCACAATAAAGTTCGTTTATAGCATTGTCAATAGCGTGAGGAAGAATGAATCAACGAAATATGAATGATGGAAAGAGTATTCTACACCCAAAAAAAAAAAGAAAGTTAAATGTCATAATCGATAGAATGTGCTACTAAAAGACTGTCATTGTTCCAAAAAATGTTCCTTCACAATCCATCATAGGAAGTATGGTAGAACTGGTAAGTGTTTGGTACACTGTTCCAAGTTGGTACACTGTGTAAATAAAGTGCTCGGTATAGCATTCTGATACTTGTCATTCGAAATGTCATAAGAAAATGTGAATCGAATGTTCCCATAAAGCTTGGTCTTATAAAAACGACTTTAACAGCAGTGTCACATAAATTGCAGCTCAACCCGCGTAAATACAATCTTAGTACTCCCGAAATGAGCCCGAGCAAGTTGAATATAGTCCAGCGTTAAAGTGAAATCTGTATACTAGAAGATAACGTGATACGAGCTGTACACAGCAATAGCAGCTCGAGGTCCTGCAATCGTCAATGGTATGCAAATATAGCATATGCACTGGTCGTTTAACCGTCAATCCCTTCAATCAATCCACAAAAAGACAATGGCTCTCTGTTGTAGATAGCCGCCGAGATATGGAGAGAACTGGACGAAGACCGCCGTGTTTCACTCGCCGCAAAGCGCTACGAATGTTCTCCAGAACAGCGTCTGTTCTGAGGACAAAAAGGTAAATTCTTAGCAGGTAGCCTTAAGAGTGGCTCTGATGAAAATAATATGTAATATCTGATAAGAAGTCTCAAAATCGTGTGTTCACCCAATTCTGGGAGAAGAGCCCCTGTCGTAACAGTAAAGACAAGACTTCAGCACATAGATAAAAGAATAAGTCGCTCAAGAGATAACTCAGGAAGGTAGCAATATATAAGATAGGTAAGACCTAAAATGTACAAGAACATAGGAAAAACTGCACATAGAAACGCATTAATGTCTGCGTTGTGCAGAATTGTGAACAAAAGTCACATCTACGCAATGGTTGCTAAAGTACACACCATTGTCAAGATTTACAACTCTATGGGCATCTCCCTTCGTGTAAAATCCAACAAACGCTTTCGTACAATTAGAAGTTCCAACCGACAATAAACGTACATATCTGACATCTGTAGTGTACTGAAAAAAATCAGCTACTGCGCGCCATGTAGTTCTTGGTGGCAAGTTTCGCACTAAAATCATCTTCTTCTCCTTCTATGTAACCCTCCCGGGCCTCATTTGTGCCGGCAAGGATCCATTACACAGCCTGAAAACAGTTCAACGATTCTATCAAACTTTTAAATGCTGCTTCAAGAATTCTACATTCCCGTGTAATCATTATCAAGATGTGGGAGATGCATCAGCTCATGCTGCCTTTATGACTGCCACGAACATACTTACATTGTCAGAAAGTTAGGAATTACCTTTTGCTGTGTCGTCGTACGTTCAAGCAAGACCACTAATATGGCGGACCAAGCACTTCAATAATTGTCGATCACTACTGGAATTTTATTCAGCTCTACAGGACCTCACACCCGAGTGGCGCCATGTGTCCAGAGTGGACGCTATTCTGAGGATTTTTTCTTCTTTAAAGATAAGTTGTCTCTTAATTATTATCCTTGGTAGTTCACCTAATTCTGTGTAGAGCTCTTATTTTTTTCTCTGGACATGTTTGCGAAAGTCTGATTATTTATATGTATGTTAGACTTTTCCTTATTTTTAAATGTATTACCTGGATTCAAATGATATATGAGTTTGTGTCATTTGAGCATTTCAGGTTCGCTCTCTTACGTCCCGATGTATAATTCTCAGGTTGATTGTTAAACACATATTGTGTAGTGGGCATAGGCTGATCTGTTTGACAATTTGTCACAGCCTTTCCAATGTTCTTGGCCTGTCGCCATGAATTACCCATATTAATGGCATTGTCGTTACAACCTAAAACACTGGCAGGAAAGCGCTGCCTGTTAAAGTTATACCGTCCCCTGAAGGGCACCTTTACTTTGTCAGGACGTGCAGACCCGGTATTGTCACATTTAGCACTGGTGGCATGTTATACACTACGATTGTCGTAGCTGGAATGTGACACTAATTTCCTCTGTAAAAGAATGTCAAGCAAACCATCAACCCGACTGCGTAACTTAGTACTATCCTCATTTTGCGGTGAGATTACCTCACTCTGGCTGACATTTTTTTTTTTTAGTTCAGATGTTTGAACTCTTTCCTTATGCAATAATGTCTCTGATGCAGCCAACTTCTCCTTATTTTCCAGGTGACAATAGGAAAGATCCTCACAACTATCCGTCACCTCATTCGTCAGGGTGCTAGATTTCAGACGAGCAACTTCGGATTTTAACTCTTGAATTTGAGTAACCTGTGCTCGAATTTTGCGTAAAAAGACAGAGGAAATATGTTCAGAAGCTTGTAGCTCAGTTTTCTGAGCCTGAAATTCCAACTTTACAGACTCTGCTTTCAATTGATTTAATTTATGGGTGAGAGTTTTCACCTCAACATTCTTGTCCATAATCTCATATTTCAAAACTTTATTTTCACTCAAGGCTGATTCTAATGAGGCCTTCAATTGTTTTAGTTCATGAGTTAGTGTGTTATCCACACTAATGCTGTCGTTTATCTTTCGTCTCAATTTATTCCAAGTCATGATGATGTTTGCCACAAGTATACTGCTCCTTAAAAACACGAAGATCAAGAAGCAATAAATTAGCTAGCACCTTAGCAATTGTTCTATGAGGAGGTAATTGAAAATGATGATCAGCATATTGCAAAAGATGAGATCCTGTTTGACCCACTAAATTATCCATAGCAAATTCCTCAAGATCTGGGCCGTGTATCCCTTGCTCCTCACGGTCCTGGATAAAATCCTTCAGAGTATCCATGTTGTCTGGTTCTAAATGACTTTCTTATTTTATACCTGAATTATTGGTTACTGCTGAGCCATACAGTACCAATGTAAATGCCTTAAAACGTTAGCGTTAATCACATGTAAATGTGGGTGTTTCTAAAGAAATTGTGGAACCGACAAAACGAACAAGGACAGGAAGACATTAGCGTAAGCAAATAAAGACAATACTAATGAAGAAAGAAATAATGAATAATATCTCAAGACTGAAAACAGTGCTTAAACTACTAAAGCACAAGACAAGACTCGAGACAACGTATAAAATACATTGAGAACTAAATGAAAGCAAAGGAAGATCAACAATTTACATACAAGACTGAAAATAAATGAAGAAAGAAGACCAAACGACAACCACAAACTACACTGAAAAACACGTCGTCACAACTAAACATCAAGTAAATACGAGTATGATCAACTCAACGGAAACGGTATTCTCTCAGCCATGTACGCCGGCCTTTCTTTTGAAAAGAGCAGATATAAAAACCTACAGAAACCTTGATATCAAGTCCAGCCGTAGCGGAATGTATCTTGACATCAGGTCCCACACCAAGCAATACCCGCTTAACACATATAACACAAAAACATGTCCAGAGAAAAAAATAAGAGCTCTACACAGAATTAGGTGAACTACCAAGGATAATAATTAAGAGACAACTTATCTTTAAAGAAGAAAAAATCCTCAGAATAGCGTCCACTCTGGACACATGGCGCCACTCGGGTGTGAGGTCCTGTAGAGCTGAATAAAATTCCAGTAGTGATCGACAATTATTGAAGTGCTTGGTCCGCCATATTAGTGGTCTTGCTTGAACGTACGACGACACAGCAAAAGGTAATTCCTAACTTTCTGACAATGTAAGTATGTTCGTGGCAGTCATAAAGGCAGCATGAGCTGATGCATCTCCCACATCTTGATAATGATTACACGGGAATGTAGAATTCTTGAAGCAGCATTTAAAAGTTTGATAGAATCGTTGAACTGTTTTCAGGCTGTGTAATGGATCCTTGCCGGCACAAATGAGGCCCGGGAGGGTTACATAGTATATTGATCGCGCAGGTCGCGATGGCGTACCGTTTGCACAAATTTAGCCAAAAGTGGTAGGCTCAAAATTTCACCGTGGTGGCTTGATTAATAACCTTTGCAAGCATAGTTAAAATGCATTTAAAAAAAAAAATTCTGGCACATTGTGGAATTGAATATTTCGTTGGTATCAAATGATGCGAAGTGCCTCATAAACAATTTTCAGTCCCACACTATGAACACAAGTAAATGTTATTCTCCATACAATGGCCTCCAAACAAAATGTTGATCTCTGTGGTAAAGTGGGATGATATAAATATTTATAGGGGACTTAGTGTACTGACTGAGATCAGCTGTGAAGGTATCTGTATCTAATAGGTGTAGTGTTTTACAGATAACCTTACTTGCTACCACATTTATACCTCAGTCAGAATTATTCTGGAATATTGTGATGACTACGTTGAATGTCTAGGGTTATGTAAATGATGAAGTGTAAGTCACAACAACAACAGACAGATAAACAATTTAATTTATTCCACCACACTTGACAACACTGTGACACTCACACACATTTAACACTCTATAAGACTATCTTAAATGAGTCACTGGTAAAGTTTCAAATATATATGTATTAATTACTTTCACTATTATATATCCTGATTCAACCACAAAGTGAACCAGGAATCACAATCAAATGTAATCACAATTTATATGTACAGAATTTATAAATATGAACCTTGTAGTGACATATTTTATTAATATTATCCTATGTGTGTCAGTTGTGTAGTAGTACTATGAGGTAATACTGGTTTTGTTTTTCAAGCTATGTTATTATTTGTCATCATGACTTCAAAAGTTTGTTTATCTTGGAAATAGTATGGGGGAAAAGTTCCCAGTTCCTGTCAATTTAAACAAGGTATTGTCCCTCTGTTTTACTATAATGTCAATTTTTGAGGGGGCACATAATGTTGAGCTTCTCTGGCCACAGAATCTTATCTTTCGTGATGGCGGCAGGAAAAGACTCCTCTGCTCGATAGCTTCCCTGTGTTCTGGAGACACCTCACTGGTCGCTATCTGGACCCAGGAGTATGCTGTCAGCCTCTAGATTCAGCAAAGCTCAGACCAGGTGCTGCTCAATAACCTTAGGACCACGGTCCCTGAAACAAGAAGGTTGTACCTCCTATTTCATAACTAATTTATAATCTATTTCCAGACTGAACACAATACATAACAAACACTGAGTTCAGAGCGGTAGGCCAACTGTCAGCTTCATCTGAAACAATTTACACCAGTATACTCCTCCCTAATGGTTACTATGCCTCTGCAATTCCAGCATTAGTTCTTTCTAGTCAATAAGATAGGTGTCTGTGTACTGTTTGACAATTCCATGCAGTTTTACTTTTCTCCGACACCTTCTGTTCAGGTTGGAGCACTATATAGGCTTTGCCTCATGTTCGCTACTGAACCACACACATATACAGACATAAATTATCAATTTACATTCAATATTCATTAAAAAGATATCAAATATTTCAAGCTTACCACAATTCATGGAATTATTACACAGTTACGTTGACTGGCAATGAATATAGCACAATTTCGATCTGCCGATGTCCCAGGCTTTTATTTAGAAAAATATGCACTGGCGCTCAACGCACTGGTTCTTTAGTAAGTTTATTTGAAAATGTGGTGCTGAACTGACGCTTCTAAGTGACTATATTGGCGGGTCTAACCAATCGTGCCATGGTTACACAAGCGTTTGAAAAAAGTACCCTTCCTTCCGTCTCCCGTAACAACAAAAATAGTATTTGTAGCCCGACTAATCGTGTTTAGCCTTACATGTACTTCTATCCAATCAAATAGGATTTAACATGGGAACCTATTTCCCGTACAATGGTGGTTTCAAAATCTGCCACTGAGCGATTCTGATTTTGGTGTTGTCTGACACCCTCACTATTTCTTTTGGCTATAATTTGTTAATTCCTAGACTATTTGCGTAACACTTAACATATTATTTGTCAGCAAGTCCTAAGGCACCCAAATATACAAATTTAAGGGAGCTATGTGGCTGCGTTCAAAATGTGTATTTTCTTCTACCTCCTGTTCACTTCGATCGATGTGGTGTCTGGGTACTGTCATGTTTTCAAACGTAAACTAGTATAATGTCATATTTCCTAATAAGCATTTTTCAGGTTTTTAAAACCTAACTCTCGTATGGGTAGTGTTTTTTATCACTGTCGATTTGAAAAAAAATTTGTGCATGTGGCCTTACACGCGTGATGGCAGTAATTGTATAGCGAGACGCGTGTTAGTGTTGCATGCGTTCCGGCTTTCAGCCCTCCCTTCTCTCTATCCTAAGTTCATCTGTCTTTTCGTTTATGTTAACTTAGTGTATAAAATGACATGAATGGAATATTAAATATAGGTCAGCTTGCGTATCTCAAGGTTTTTCTTAGAAAGGCAGTACACGTTTTATTGAGTTGTGGAAACGCGTGTATGCTGCAGTAGGCATTTACTATCAACGTGAAACGTTATAATTTGCAGACGAAGTAGAAAACAAGGGGATCTCGAGTACCGTCATTGTGACAGCACTGTTCTTTACCATTCTTCTTTCCTTTTATTGAATTTATGTGTTAGGCTTTACATTTACTTTTTAATTAATGTGGATTAGAATTTCTCACGACAAATTCTCCCCACTTAAAACAGACGTTATATGTCAGTCTATAATTCTATATACACATAGAGAAATTTAGTATTATTCCTGGGGCTTAGGATGATTCTCATCACACGGATGGCGGCTTAACAAATCCGCTCCCAGATTTGTCTTTCCACTTATATACTCTATGCTAAACTCAAATGGCTGCATCAGTAATGACCAACGGAGTAATCTAGAATTTTCATGTCTAGCCTGCGCTAGAAACGACAAGGGTTTGTGATCCGTTTGCAACTTAAATGCCTTCCCATACAGATAAATATTGAATTTCTTTATCGCCCATATTACTGCAAGACATTCTTTTTCGCTAGTTGAGTAATCGGTTTCAGCTTTATTCAACTTTCTGCTAGCATATGCCACTGGGCTTAATTCCCCATCCAATGCATCTGATTTCTGTAGCAGAGTCGCACCTAACCCAATATTACTGGCATCAGTCCTTACAATGAATTCTTGACTTAAGTCAGGTAATTTCAAAATAGGTTTACTTGTGAGCTTTTCCTTCAATTCTTGGTAAGCCATTTCACATTGTGGTGTCCATGTAATTCGATCTGGATTTCCCTTACGTGTCAAATCAGTTAACGGTGCACATATGGAATTAAAGTTTTTGATATACTTTTGGTAGAAACCACATAATGAGACAAAGGATCTCACGTCTTTCTTGGTTTGTGGTCTCGGGGCTTTCTTTAGTTTCTCTAAATTCTTTGGGTCAGGGGTCATGTTTCCCTGATAAACTGTGTGTCCCAGGAGCTCTAATTCTTTACATCCAACACAACATTTGGTTGGTCGGGCTGTCAAATTCGCTTCTCTAAGTCGATTAAACAGCATGTTCAGAGAGTCAATGTGTTCCTCAAATGTTTCTGTTGCTATAAGGATATCATCCGTGAAATTTGTGATACATGGATTATTCAGAGGGTCCAATAATTTTCTCACCATTCTAGAGAAGACACTAGGCGCATTCTTCAATCCAAATGGCAATCTGTTAAACTCATAGTGTCCCTCTGAGGTACTAAACGCTAGGTATGGTCTAACCTCAGGCTTTACTGGAATCTGATAGTATCCTTTACTCAGATCCACTTTTGAGAAATATTTAGCTTTATTTAGTCAGGCAAACAACTGATTTGTATCCGGCAATGGATCCACCTGTCCTTCTGTAATAGCATTCAGTCTCCTGTAATCTATACAGAGTCTATGTTCTCCAGAGGGTTTCCTTAAAAGTACAACACTGGAACTATAGGAAGATTCACTGTGTGAAATAATTCCTTCCTTCAACAAATAGTCTATCTCTTCCTTCAAAGCTTTCTCCTTAGCAAAAGTAATCGAATAGGGTTTCATACAGACAAGTGTGGGGTCTATCAGTTTCATATCATATTCCTATAAGTTTGTATGCCCCGGTCGGTCTGTTAACACCTCTGCATAATTATCTAGAACCTGTTGTACTCTCTTCTTTTGCTCTTTCGTTAAGTGTGTACTGATTTTCACCTGTGCCGCTGTCTCACAGGGATATAATGGATATTCAAATGATGAAAGTGGTTCCTTTTTCATCTCCATGGCGATGGACAAGGTCAACAAGTGTGTCTCTTCCTGATTTTCTCTTTCCAAATATTTCTTCAGGAGATTCACATGATAGATTTTTTCTTTCCCCTTCTTATCTATCTTATAATTGGTTCTAGACACCTTCTCTAGAACTGTATATGGACCTTGCCATCCAATTTGTAACTTATTCTGACTACCGGGAAGAAGAAGCAGTACCTTCTCTCCCACAGCCAAATCTCTGTCTTTAGCTTTCCTGTTATAGTAGGCAGCATGTTTTTTTTTTGGCTTGTCTCAAATTTTCATTGGCAAGTTTCCAGCCAGTTTTTAAACGAGTGGTCAGCTCATTCACATATTGGTATGAGGATGTAATGTTTTCCTCTGCCTTTTCATCAGTCCACGTTCTTAACAGCGCTTCCAGTGGACCTTTTATTGGCCTTCCAAATAATAATGTTGCCGGGCCATTCCGGTTGAACTATGGGGTACCTCCCGATAAGCAAAGAGGGCGGCGTGAAGGTACTGATCCCATGTATCTGGTTTTTTCGTGTGCCAACTTTCTCAGGATCGACATCAACGTGCCATTAAATCTTTCCACTTGGCCGTTCCCTTGTGGGTGGTACACACTACAATGGAAGTGTTTGGCCTGGAAGATCCTGAAAACTTCTTCTGTTAGTTTCCCCTTGAACTGAGAGCCATTATCAGTCAAGATTTGATTGGGAAAGCCTAACCTTGTGAAAATTGTGAGCAATGCCTCTGCCACATGTTTTGAATCAATCGATGACAGGGCTACCGCCTCTCCCCACATAGAACAAGTGTCCACCAGAGTCAGAATGTAGCTGTTCCTTCTCTTGGTTCGGGTGAGAGGTCCCACAAGATCCACGGCAACTCTCTCAAAGGGTGTTCCCACTATGGGCATTTCCCCCAGAGTTGCTGGTGCAGTCCAATGTTTAGGTGCTACTCGTTGGCACTCTGGACAGGATTTTACATATCGTTTGATATCTTCAGTTATTCCTGGCCAGAAATAGTGACAAGCTATACGCTGTCCTGTTGCGCTGATCCCCATATGACCACTGAAGGGAATTGCATGCCCTAGTTCCAACACTTTAGTCCTATATGAAGTGGGAAGGACCAGCTGTCCGTGACCATTGGATTCAGATCCAGCCTTCCTATATATCAGCTTGTTCTTCATATAAAACTCTCCCTTGCCTGGAGGTGTATGGGTTTTGGGCAACTTCTTGAAACACGGCTTGAGTGTTTTGTCCTCAGCCTGTGCCTTCCTCATCTCATCTGGATGAGTATTTATTGGATTATCCTCCTCCTTTTTAGACTGTGATCTGGTCTGCACTGTTGCCAATATCACAGGTCTCTTGGGATTCCCCAAGAAGACATATCTACACCCCAATATCAGAGGGTAGATTGGCTCATTTATCACTGCTGCTTTTATGATTCCTTCCACATATCGCGTTTTCACCTTTATCCGGGCGACGGGAAGTGTCATGGTAGCTACATCCTTGGTTGCAGTTTGAATCTCCACTGTTTCTGTGGTGTATTGATCGGCCTGCACCAGGTGAGAACTCACAACGGAATCGTAATCTAAACCGGTATCATATAAACACCTTATAGTGACACCATTACAGATGACATCTTCACACACTGGGGGGTGGTATGGTTCCTGTAGTTCTGCAGGTTTGACCTTTTTTCCTTTTTTCCAGATGTCATAGCAGCACAATGAGGAGGTTTCCTTCTACAATGGTCAGTGTCATGATTGTTCATCTTACAATTTTTACACCACCTTTTTCCTTGGTTGAAAGATTTTCTTTCATCATATTTCCTTTCATCGAATTGTGGGGTTTTTATTTTTATTGTCATACCGTGGCCTATCAAATTGGTGCTTACCTTTGTTTTGATCTCTAGGATCAAATTTATTAAAGTTCTGTGGTGCCCTAAAGTTATCCACCTGTTTCTTTTTATTACCTGTTACCTCTGCTTGAGCTGCTTGATACCTTTCAGCAACATTTAGCAACTCACCCAGTCTCTCTGCACCTTGTTCCATGAGAAACTTTCTCAGGTCTGGAGCCA